>JACONP010000072.1:0-47210 GCA_016624345.1 Platycodon grandiflorus
CATGGTTTAGTTGGTTTAAATGATGTAGAGATTGATAATCACCAAAGTAGTGAACTTCAAGAACATGTTAGAGACTTTAAATGATGAAAATTGCATATATAGCAATTATACCCCATTTATGAACTTAATGAATTGGCACCAAAAGTAGATTTTGGGAAGATTATAATTTTTTGAATCACTAAATAAATCACTTCGAAAAATTAGGGTTCATTTGATATGGATTTCGATCCTCAGTATTTATTTGATCTTGGTATGTTAGAGACTTGTAAAGTAGCTCTAAAGTTGTGTTTTATGATGTTGAACAATATGTTTGATGATTATATGATGTAGAAAATATAATCCACATGATGTTTGTCAAGTTCACTACTTTTGAACTTGGCCGGTTATTTGCATAAGTTGAGTATGTTTACCTACTTGTGTGTTGTGTAAGTCAGTGGCGTCGTTGTTGTTAAGGTCATGGTGGGACGACCTATAGTCTTTACGAATGGGATTAGGTGATGTTATAAGTCGCCGTATCGGTTTCACACTCTTCTTAGCCCAGTTGAGAAGTAGCCCCATTGTTATAGCAATACGCATGACTTTGGCTTGCTAGTAGAACTTCGATGGGATCGGGGGCGTTGATACCACACACACGGGTATCGAGGCACGTTTGGTTATTTGTGTGTATTGCAGGGGTTACACAAGGTTGAAGAAAGAGATATGATATCCTTCTCTAACATGGTTTATTTATAAACTTATGTGTTAACCAAAGTGCTATGTGAGTGAATGAATTGTATATCAAAGTATGATGACATATGTTGTGTTGTGGTATATAAATGTTGATACCATGTTATGTTTATTGCTTGAGCATCATGCCATGCCATGGTGCATTAGTAACTTCTTGTGTCATTATGACTCACCCGTTATGTGTTTATTTGTTTTCCTTAGATCCAAGCCAACCAGGAAGTTCTCGGTGAGGTCGAAAGTGGTTTAAGTGTCGTGCGTTGGGGAGTTCGAGGATCCCCGTCTTAGTTAACTATTTTTATTTTGGTAAGGACGATGGATATGTAAAGTTATATAAACTTTACTTGGGTAGTATATGTTGTGTTGTAAACAAATATTCTTTTGATAGCCCATATGTATGTCGTGCTCTTGTACAGATTGCGTTGTTGAATTAGTTTCTTTCCAGAGCATGTTGTAGCTCCGTAGTTGTGTTTTGTTCGTATTTATGGCCGATGTATTCGTAGTAGTTGTTTTCCCGAGTTAAACTTCGTGGTTGATAATAGTTGTTTTCCTGCTTTGTTATCGCGAAGTTTGTTCATACTTGTGCTAATCGGGTTATCGGTTGTGTTTTTGTCGTAGCACGGGGCGTTCACATACGTGCTCTTCTTGTTGTTATGTTGTTTTGGCGACTTGACCTTGGGATTTCAGTATAGAGATCGGGTCGAGCGTCACAATATCAATCTACGATTCGATCTATTCATTATCTCAACAACTAGGTAAGAGTTTCTCAATCCTTTAAAGTTGTTTTAGTTTATTTCGATATATGAAATGAGTTGATTCAAATCTCTGAGATCTATTCTAAAAATCAAAATCTTTTATCAAAACGTGAAAACATTTTAAATCTTTCGAAACACAATTATCATATCGATTGAAATTTATCAAAACATTTTTTTCGAAATCACTAATTGTGAAGATTAAATCTTAATTTCTATTGACTTGATACTAAGCACATCTTACGGATTCAGACTTTCAAATAAATTTGGGCAACTACGCTTTGATGATATTCACTATAGTTGCACGAATTAGTTTCTTTGAAACTCTAAAGAATACTTGTATGATCTTTTCAACTAAAAGGAAAAATGAAATCTTATCAATTAATGTTCTTAGTGATTTTAATCCTTCATTAACAATTGGTTATCGGTTACATTGATATACTAAATTGATCTCGAAAGAATCACTATGGCAACCACAGTGTATAATCGACCATCCTAACCGTTTACATATGAAAGGTCTTCAATAAAGAACCCGTGGAAAAATTCATCAATGTCTAACAAGCATGCAGTTTGAGTTGTTCATACAACACACACAGGCTGTGTTAGTATGCCCGACCATCCTCTCAAATTGGTGAGGCGTAATAAGTCACCATGGTTGGAGAGGTGGCTAAAGGGATAATCGATGAAAGAAGATGACCTGCAAGAACCATATCCTCCTTAGTATTTAATAAAGGGGATTAGGTGGTTGGCAGTGGAAATCTTATTTATACGTCTTGAGGTCTCGACTAGCGACCTCTAGACAGGTTCTTCCTCCTCCCCCAAGTTGGAGGAGATCCAAAGAGAACTAAGTCATCTAGATTAGGTCTAAAGCGCATAGGCGATTTAGAGCGACTATGTCACATAGACCAAAACATCAAAGATGATACCCTGCAACTAGTTTTTTATTCAAATTAAATTATTGTATAGTATCTACTTGTGTAACTTAGAAGCAAAAGTCAATTCAAGTTGTATTGTTCTTGTATATAGAAAATCTCTATTAAGACATGTTTAATCTCTTTAGATTATTGAATACAAGTTCAAGAACTTTCTTTCATGGCTATCTATAATTAAACTTACATTACGTCAATAGCATGAAGCTTAGTGTTTAAATTATATTGATCTCATACATGCTCTTCATCTTGTAATTTCATTCGACATTAAATGAAGTTTGAAGTGCGCATTCAATGAAGGACATATAATTTCAACACAAACTTCTTGATAACCCATTAACAAACTTATCCTTAAATATCTACTATAGAGTGGCTTATCGTCTATCCTTGAGAAAATCAATTTTCTTCAACTTATTGGATGAATTTCCTTTTAAATTTTAACAAACATTTGGTATACGGTTGGACAACAAAACTCAAAGTTTCTTCGAACTACTCTAAGCCGAATTCTCGACGTGTTCTTAAAGGCTGACACTTAAAAGATGACTTATTACGTTTATATATTACTTTTAAGTACTCTATGATAATCTTCTAAATCACTTGAAAGGAGGCTGCAAATTCATTACTTAGTCTACGAACTTCTATTTCTACTAATAAGACTTCAAGTATATCTCGTAAACAAAGTTGCTTGTTGCTCGGAGTAAAGTCGATATAAACCTTGCAAAGTATAAAAAGGAATTATTGTTAAAAGTATATGGAAATACTTAGGTGCTTCAAATCTAAAATTCTGCACCTCCATTCAATATCAGGGGTTTTAATCTCTCTTTTAAAGAAAGCAACAACAAATATTTTTTTTGATTCGAGTAACTTTCAAATCTTGAATGTCTGCTGAAACTAATTTAAATGAAGGGCAAAATTAGCCGGTATCAATGATATTTTAATTCTCTAGTTATACTTTCATTAGATATCTCTTGAGAATTATCATTCGGTGTAAAACTAATTAGTCGATTGAATTCAAATCACTCTGTCACACTTTATCTTATGGAAGATTGATGAAAGGAGAATTGTTGATCTTAATGGATTATGACTTCACTCACCAAAGATAGTTAGATACCTATGGATTCTTAGGAAGACTTATGTTGTCAAGACTTAGTCTTTCCTCGGTAATGTTTGGTAAATATGACCCAATTGACATCATTATGCCTCATTCTCTCTTTAGAAATTTGAAGACAGATCGGTATGTGACACCTAGTTCTCTTAAATTGTATTACTTGCATATTTTATGTCTTATTAGCACAAATAGAAATGCCATGTTAGTATAATGAATTGTGGTTTGATAACTACTAAGTGTTTTAGCTTTGTTTACTTGTGTTGTTAATGCATTAGCATGGTATGAATACTTGTGATTCCTCTTAAAGTTTGAAGTAATTGTTATTAGCATTGCTACATGTTATATAGAATGAGTTTTGATTGTGTTTCTAGCATAATTTGACGTTAATATCACTTTGGGGTGACTTGGGTACATTGTGGTATCATTTTGAAGTGCTTAAAAGTCATTTTTACTTGAACTAGACCCCGTGCGGCCGCTGATGCGAGCTTGGTAAAACACGAACTTTACGGATTTCATGCGGGCGCGTGAAGCGCCGCATAGGACCTTATGCGACCGCATGAGGAAGCTAAGTCTTTCCCATCAATTCTCTGGATTGTAGCGGACGCGTGAGACCGCGGGGACCTATCGACCGCGTGGTGCGGCAGCATAGCGTCGATTCGGCTTAATTAGTTGACTGAATTTTAAGTGATGTTGACCCTCCCTTGATCCAATGGTGAGATTGAAGCACTGGTTTGACTTGTTGACTTATATATATATACTTGTTATCCTTGTGAGAGTCTTAGACATTTCATTTTCTCTCCAAAGTCTTCCATGGTAGCTTATAGGTGAAGTGTGGGAGACAATAGTGTATTTGGTGTGTGTGTTTATATCTCCATATCCAACCACTCAAACTTACATGCAAAACCATAATTGTGTTGCTTGGGACAAGAGAAACAACTTGGAAGGTTTTGATTCTCCTTTTGTTGGTTTGAATTGTGTGTTTGAGGTAAGCACCCAATCCCTTGTCTTGTATGCTCAATATCAAGTATGCTCCCTTCATGATAGTCTTAGTTTACATGTTTAAGAAGACATGCATCATGTTAACAACTTGAAATTCCTTGAGTTAATTTTACGTAAATTTTGGGTTAATGACTCATAGTTGATAATTTGGACTTGTGTCATGTATGAATAATGTTCTAAGATGAACTTGGAATAACTTTTGTTCTTGGACTTGTTGTAATTCATAACTTCAAAATGATGAACATGTTAAGGTTCACAAATTGGGAACTTGGATCTTGATGGACTAAGAGTCATGAATGACTTAATAGTCTAATTGTATATGAATCGAGAACATAGAAAAGAGCCATGAATTGCATATAGCATTCATTCGCTACTTAGGAATATTTAGTAATAACTCAACGAGTTGCTTTAGAAGTCATTGAACAATACCGAATCTACAATAAATCCCTACGACGTTTAGAGTTCAATTGAATTGTAAATTAGTTCTTGGGAATTCTTGACATGATTGATCTATGCTTGACTTGTATATCGTAGAGTAACATGCCTACTTGATTGGGCCAGTCGCTCTTGTCGACCTCGCTCCATTATTTGATTTATTACGTGAGTAAACATCTACTTGACTCGGACAAGTTCGCTCTTGTCGAACTTCGCTCCTTACTTGATTTGTATGACAAGTAAATACCTACTTGACATACCATTAGTCAGGCGGCATTACGTGAATTGTCTCGATGGTTAACGATGCATCATAGTCATGAATCGCGAGATTCATGGTGATGATAATTCGCACACCATAACTTCGCACACACCCGCCGCTCTTGATCACGGTGGAGAAGAGTACCTTGTCGTAACAAAGGGCGCTTGGAATAATACTAATCGTGGTCGATGTATCATACACGTGCATCCGACAAATACAATCGTGATAACCTTGTCTATTTCGGGGACTACGAGCGGCACCGGTTCTATAACATATCCTTATCCTATGTGATTTAATTAAGCACTTATGTGAAACAATGTGCATCGCGACATGAGAACTACGTGCTAACATGATCTTGCTTGTCACGTGTAATGTATGCCTTGCATTATATTCTATCATGCATATTGGTGGCTTACAAAGTCTTTATGACTTACCCCTCCCTTTTCTTGTTTTAGATCCTAGTCATCGAGGACCGTCTCATCGAGGTTGATCGTCACTCGTGCTTGTGATTGTTCGCCTAGAGGTGGTAGCATGGACTTTTGGTTTCTCTTTTGCAAGGACGTTGGGTTAAGCAAGTCATTTAGACTTCGCTTGGGAATGTGTGTCGTAGTAACTTGTACATGTTGTAGACTAGATTAATAGTACTACTTATGTTTCTAGTTATTGCGGCACTTGTTGGTAGTGCCTTGCTTGCTTGTATTTGGTTCACTTGTTAAGACTTCGGCGAGCATCCCTTTAGCTCTTGATTATTCATGTGGTTTCTCCGTGTTTAGCCGTCGAGGTATTCATATTATCATGATTTGTTAGTGTTGGGTTTCGGTTGTAAATTTACCGATGACTTGGTTTACTTCTATTAATTGTTATATCGGTTTTAAAGTTTTAAATTATTGGCTTTTTAGTGCCGAGTTTTACCACGTGTCCAATGTTGCGTCCGCGTCGGTTTTGATAATTGAGTCCTTGCATGATTGTAGTCCTTATTTGGGCGGCACGACCAGCGTTCCCTTCCGAGTCGGGGTTGGGTCGTCACAGGTTGTATCGAGCTTTATAGGTTAGCTATCGGCAAGGATAGGTTCCGTGGCCTAGTTGGGTTAGTTCTTGTGTGATATTCTAACGTCGAGTGATTTCTTATAGGTATATCATGGTGCGTCCTAGACCGGGCTAGTAGCGATTAGACTAGCATAGGTCGAGTAGAAGCGGGGCCTAGGAGGGTTCTGTTGAACAAGAGGCTAGAGCTCGGATGAACTGAAGTTGAAGTACCCCGCTCGAGAATCGGGGTGGCGAGAATGCCGGTATGGCGGGCTTGTTTCGTAGGATGATGGCATTATGACCGAGTTGGCACAAGAGGTCAAGCGTACCACCCGCCACCACCACCGAACCGGAGGCGAGGTTCGCCACCTCGTAATGAGCACCACGAGAACCTAGAGCTAGAAACAATGCTACCTTGAGAGAGGTTCTTGAAGATGAAACCTCCATCTTCGAAGGAGAGTCGAGATGCTAGTAAAGCGAGTTATGGCTAGAGGACTTGGAGAAAATCTTTGCGGCTCTAGGCGCACGGAGGAAGAAAGTTGTCTTAGGCGTGTATAAGTGAGAGGGCTGCGAATCATTGGTGGAGAGTGTTGTTGGCAATTTGGGAACTTTAGGGTTCAAGGATTTGGTCTAATTTTGAGAGGGAGTTCAAGGCTTCCTATGTACCATTAGTAGTGAGGAGAAAGGGAGAAGGAGTTCGGGATCTAGAGCAGGGTTACATGACGGTGGCCGATATTCACCAAGTTATTTGAGCTATCTCGTTATTGTGCACATCTAGTACCGGATGAGCCCACGAGGGTACTCAAGTTCGTTAAGGGTCGAGGCCGAGATATAGAAGGTAGCTCTTGTCATTGCGGTTGGCCGGACTATAGAGGTGCGATTGATCGCGCCTATGAGATCGAGAGAGACATAGAGGAGCCGAGGCGAAGCTTCTTTATCGATCCCTCGCATCGCGATCATCGCGCAATCATCTCAAGTGACCTCCACGGCATTAGGAAGGGGTCAATTTTCGGGTAATCGGTTAAGTCATCAAGGCAACCATCGTAACGGTGGCCGTCTAGGCGGCGAGCAGGATGGACAGCCTAGGCGTACCTCGATGAGTCGTGATAATGGAGTGGCATTTGTATAATGATTGTAGGGCTTGAGACTTGAGGCGGAGTGTCTGGGTTGTGGAGATTCAACCACCGGGTGAAAGATTGTCCTAAGTTTAAGACTACTCGGTCCGTGGGTTCCGTTCGGCGATCGGGCACCAAGAGAGATAGTGATGGGCGTCTAAGGCGCAAGCTCGTGTATTTGCACTTGATAGGGGTGGTGTTAGAATCGACCTCGGTTATTGGAGGTATTCTCTCGGTCTTCGGCCATAGGGCTCGAGTTCTTATAGATCCGGGGTCTTCTCATTCCTATGTTGCATCGCATTTCATTGAGCATTTGTGCGTGTTACCTTCTCGGTTGCCTTATGTGCTTAAAGTGTCTACAGGTTGGGTGATCAATTGTTGGCGTCGAGAGGTTTATAAGACTTGTGATGTGCTTGTATGTGATCGGGTCTTGCATGCGGATCGTAGTTTTGCCCGTTCGGATTTTGATTTGATCTTGGGTATGGATTGGTTGTGTACTTATCATGCTCTAGTTGATTGTCGTCGTAAAGAGTTACTTTTGCCATGCCGGTATTCGGAGTTTGTGTTTACGGGTGATCATGCCATGAATAGTATACATATTATTTACGCTGCGGGCTAGGAAACTTCTATCTCGGGTGCCGGGGTATATTGCTTGTGTGCTTGATACTAGCATGTCTCTTGTTAATATAGAAGATGTCTTGGTAGTTAATGAATTTCGGATGTCTTTTATTGATTATGCATTACCTCAGCCAGAGTTAGAGTTTTGCATTGAACTATTGCCGGGAACTTCACCAATTTCTAGAGCACCTTATAGGATGGCTCAGTGAGTTGAGAGAGTTGAAAGATCAGTTGCAGAAACTTCTTGATAAGGAGTTCATTAAGCAGAGTGTGTCTCAGTGGGGTGCTTGGGTGTTATTTGTGAAGAAGAAGGATGGTAGCTTGCGGTTGTGCATTGACTATCGTCGGTTGAATCAGGTTACTATTAAGAATAGGTACCCTTTACCTCACATTGATGATCTCTTCGATCAACTTGAGGGTCCGTGGTGTATTCCAAGCTAGACTTGAGGAGTGGTTATCACCGGTTGAGAGTTCGGGCGGAGGATGTCCCAGACGACTTTTCGGACACGTTATGGTCATTATGAGTTTGTGGTGATGCCGTTTGGGTTGACAAGCGCGCTGCGTTTTCATGGACTTGATGAATCGGGTGTTCCATGATTATTTGGATTGCTTTGTTGTGGTTTTCATCGACGACATTCTAGTGTACTCAAAGTCACGAGAGGAACATGCTAACCATTTGAGAGTGGTTCTTTTCCACTTTGAGAAAAAGCTTTTGCCAAATTTAGTAAGTGTGCATTTTGGCTTGAACAAGTATCTTTTCTTGGGCACGTTGTTTCTAGTGAGGGTATTGCGGTAGATCCATCTAAAGTGGAGGCCGTTACTAAATGGAAGACTCCTAGAACGGTGACCAAAGTTCGTAGTTTCTTGGCTTGCGGTTATTACCGTAGGTTCATTGAGGATTCTCCAAGATTGCTACTCCATTACGAACTTGACTTGAAAAAGTCTACTTTTATTTGGAGTGATAAGCGAGGCCGCTTTTCAAGAATTGAAGAAGAGATTGACCACGGCTCTGTTTTAGCGTTGCTTAGAGTGGATGTGATAACTTTGTGATATACACGACGCTTCATTAGAAGGCTTGGGTTGCGTGCTTATGCAAAACGGGAAGGTTATTGCCTATGCTTGAAGAAGTTGTCACCATACGAGCGAAATTACCCGACTCACGATCTTGAGTTGGCGGCAATTGTTTTGCGCTTCACAAGTGGAAACATTACCATTATGGAGCGAAGTTTGAAGTGTATACGGATCATAAGAGTTTGAAATACCTCTTCTCTAAGAAGGAGTTGAATATGAGACAGAGGCGTTGGATGGAGAAGCTTAAGGATCACAATTTTACTATTCTTTACCATTCGAAAAGCAAATGTTGTTGCGGATGCCTTGAGTAGGAAGGCTTATATGTCTTGTATGATGATGAGGGAATGGAAGATGCTAGAGGATGTCCGGAATGGAGTCCTATTGTAGGTAAGCGTAATGTTCTCTTCGCTAATGTTCGTATACACTAGTTTTGTTTGGGTTGATTAAGGAAGCCTGCTACCGATCCGAATGAAGAAGATTATCGATAGATTGGGAGAGAATGCTACACCAGGGTTCGCGATGAACAAGGATGGGTCTTGACATTTCAAAATAGAGTTTGCGTTCTTCTTCCGATGGAGTGAAACGTATGGTCCTTGAGAGGCTCACAAAGCCAAGTATACGATACATCCGGTAGTACTAAGATGTACCGTGACTTGAAGAGGCGCTGGTGGAACGATATGAAGAGGGAGATAGCCGTATGTTTCTAGATGTTTAACATGTCGCGAGGTTAAGGCGAGCACCAGAGACCTACCGGTCTACTTCAACCACTTGAGATTCGGAGTAGAAATGGGAACATATCACGATGGATTTTGTTACGGATTGTCGTACTGTAGAGGCTTCGATCTTTTTTGGGTTATTGTTGATAGGTTGACGAAGTCGCCTAATTTTATTCCTATTGCGATGACTTATAGTTTAAGTCGGTTAGGCATTGTACATCCAAGAGATTGTCGCTACATGGTGTTCCGTTAGTATTGTGTCGATAGAGATCCTAGATTCACCTCGAGATTTTGGCATTCATTACAGGCCTGGGTACAAACTTAACTTGAGTACGCTTTTCATCCCTAGTCGGATGGACGCCCAGAGATTGATACTGAGATATTAGAGGACATGCTTCGTGCTTGTGCCATGGATTTCAAGGGCATTGGGATTCACATCTACCGTTGCGAGTTTGCATATAATAACGTTACCAATCTAGCATCGAGATGGCTCCTTATGAGGCTTTGTATGGGCGTAAGTGTCGCTCAACGATTTGGGGCGGTTGGTGAAGCTAAGTTATGGGGTTCGAAATGGTACAACAATCGGCGCGGGTGTCAAGTTGATTAGAGAGAGATTGCGTGCGGCTCGAGTAGACAGAAAGCTATGCGGATAACCGGAGACGCAATTTTGAGTTTCAAGTTGGGGATTTTATGTTCTTGAAAATATCGCCGTGGTACTAAGAGATTTGGTAAAAGGGAAACTTTCACCAAGGTATATTGGTCCGCTCGAAATTCTTGAGAGAGTTGGTTCTTTGGCTTACCGGATTGCATTGCCACCGCCTATTTTGGGTATTCATAATGTGTTTCACGCTTCTATGCTTCGCAAATATATGAAGGATGAATCACATGTTCTTGCCTATGAAGAGATTACCCTTGAACCCGATCTTTCCTACGTTGAGAACATGAAGATTCTTGATACCAAAGAGCAAATCTTGAGGACTAAGAGGATAACCATTAGTGAAAGTTTTATGGAGAAATCATTTGATGGAAGAAGCCACTTGGGAAACTCCAGTGAGATGCGAGAGAGTATCCATACCGTTTGATTAGTTGGTAAGTGAATTTAGGAACTAAATTCCTTTAAGGAGGGGAGGATGTGACACCCTAGTTCTCTTAAATTGTATTATTTGCATATTTTATGTCTTATTAGCACAAATAGAAATGCCATGTTAGTATAGTGTATTGTGGTTTGATACCTACTAAGTGTTTTAGCTTTGTTTACTTGTGTTGTTAATGCATTAACATGGTATGAATACTTGTGATTCCTCTTAAAGTTTGAAGTAGTTGTTGTTAGCATTGCTACATGTTATGTAGAATGAGTTTTGATTGTGTTTCTAGCATAATTGAAGTTAGTATCACTTTGGGGTGACTTGGGCACATTGTGGTATCATTTTGAAGTGCTTAGAAGTCATTTTACTGAACCGGACCTTACGCCGCTTCGATGCGAGCTTGGTAAAAACACGACTTTCTCGGATTTCATGCGGACGCATGAAGCGCGCATAGGACCTTATGCGACCGCATGAAGCTAAGTCTTTCCCACGCATCAATTCTCGATTGTAAGCGGCCGCGAGGCGAGCATGGCGGCAGCATAGCGTCGATTTCGGCTTAATTAGTTGACTGAATTTTAAGTGATGTTGACCCTCCCTTGTTGATCCAATGGTGAGATTGAAGCCCGATTTGACTTGTTGACTTATATATATATACTTGTTATCCTTGTGAGAGTCTTAGACATTTCATTTTCTCTCCAAAGTCTTCCATGGTAGCTTATAGGTGAAGTGTGGGAGACAATAGTGTATTTGGTGTGTGTGTTTTATATCTCCATATCCAACCACTCAAACTTACATGCAAAACCATAATTGTGTTGCTTGGGACAAGAGAAACAACTTGGAAGGTTTTGATTCTCCTTTTGTTGGTTTGAATTGTGTGTTTTGAGGTAAGCACCCAATCCCTTGTCTTGTATGCTCAATATCAAGTATGCTTCCTTCATGATAGTCTTAGTTTACATGTTTAAGAAGACATGCATCATGTTAACAACTTGAAATTCCTTGAGTTAATTTTCGTAAATTTTGGGTTGATGACTCGTAGTTGATAATTTGGACTTGTGTCATGTATGAATAATGTTCTAAGATGAACTTGGAATAACTTTTGTTCTTGGACTTGTTGTAATTCATAACTTCAAAAATGATGAACATGTTAAAGTTCACAAATTGGGAACTTGGATCTTGATGGACTAAGAGTCATGAATGACTTAATAGTCGAATCGTATATGAATCGAGAACATAGAAAAGAGCCATGAACTACATATAGCACTCATTCGCTACTTAGGAATATTTAGTAATAACTCAACCGAAGTTGCTTTAGAGAGTCATTGAACAATACCGAATCTACGAATAAATCCCTACGACGTTAAGAGTTCAATTGAATTGTAAATTAGTTCTTGGGAATTCTTGACATGATTGATCTATGCTTGACTTGTATATCGTAGAGTAACATGCCTACTTGATTGGACGAGTCGCTCTTGTCGAACTCGCTCCATTATTTGATTTATTACGTGAGTAAACATATACTTGACTCGGACGAGTTCGCTCTTGTCGAACTCTCTCCTTACTTGATTTGTATGACAAGTAAATACCTACTTGACATACCATTAGTCCGTGGCATTACGTGAATTGTCTCGATGGTCAACGATGCATCATAGTCATGAATCGCGAGATTCATGGTGATGATGGGTCACCACACCATAACTTCGCACACACCCACTCCGATCACGTGGAGAAGAGTACCTTGTCGTAACCAAAGGGCGCTTGGAATAATACTAATCGTGGTCGATGTATCATACACGTGCATCCGACAAATACAATCGTGATAACCTTGTCTATTTCGGGGACTACTGCGGCACCGTTCTATAACATATCCTTATCCTATGTGATTTAATTAAGCACTTATGTGAAAACAATGTGCATCGCGACATGAGAACTACGTGCTAACATGATCTTGCTTGATACGCAATGTATGCCTTGCATTATATTCTCATGCATATTGGTGGCTTACAAAGTCTTTATGACTTACCCCTCCCTTTTCTTTTTAGATCCTAGTCATCCGGGACCGCCTCATCGAGGTTGATCGTCTACTCGTGCTCGTGATTGTTCGTCTAGAGGTGGTAGCATGGACTCTTGGTTTCTCTTTTGCAAGGGCGTTGGGTTAAGCAAGTCATTTAGACTTCGCTGGGAATGTGTAATCGTAGTAACTTGTACATGTTGTAGACTAGATTAATAGTACTACTTATGTTTCTAGTTAATTGGCACTTGTTGACCGTGCCTTGCTTGCTTGAATTTGGTTCACTTGTTAAGACTTCCGTGAGCATCCCTTTAGCTCTTGATTATTCATGTGGTTTCTCCGGTGTTTAGCCGTCGAGGTATTCATATTTATCATGATTTGTTAGTGTTGGGTTCCGAGTAAATTCGATGACTTGGTTTACTTGCTATTAATTGTTATATCGGGTTTAAAGTTTTAAATTATTTTGGCTTTTTAGTGCCGAGTTTTATCACGTGTCCAATGTTGCGTCCACGTCGGTTTGATAATTGTGTCCTTGCATGATTGTAGTCCTTATTTGGGCGGCACGACCCGCTCCCTTCTCGGGGTCGGGTTGTCGTCAAGGTATGAAAGAAAACTTCAGCAGATCTTCAACACGATGAATGTTTGTTGTATATTATCTAGATTTTCTTGTATCCATAACCTAAGTCTTTGGTACAAGTGCCCTCTGGTCTAGTGTGCGGTAGAGTGAGAACTTTTCTTAGACAATACCCTTGTAATAGCTTAGGATTACTTATCTTGTACTTAGTTAAGTTCTTGAGAAGATGGCTATTGTCCATCACCATCTCCATCACTGTTGTTAGGTCACAAAGTGCTCAAATAGGCTAGAAGGGGGTTGAATAGCCTATGTCCAATTTTAAGATTGATTTATAAAATTACTTCTCAAAAGAGTTAGAAAATAATTTGCAGCGTATATAGAGAGAAGTATATGACAAGTTCAAGATGACTGATCTTGATAAGCCGGATCATTGTTCTTTGGGCGTGTTGGAAACTGGAAGACTTCAAGATATTAAATAAAACGATTGAAGCAGGAAGTAAAGTAGAAAAGTATTTGAAGTGGTTCACACTATGAATAAGTGCTACGTCGACTACCAAAGTGGTTAGCTTTGGATTTAAAAATGGCACTATGTTTTCCACTAAAATAATCACAAGGATCACTAATGGATCATGTACAAAAGTATTTTAACCAAATGTTTATGGTGAAAGTTGATATCTAGAAAGATACAACTTTCATGTGCTAGGAATACAAAGAATTGCAATCAAAGAAGAGCAATAAAGACTAGGCGTCTAAGATTGGTGCTCTTCAAAGAAGGAATTATAGAATAATGATTTGAAGCTTTAAGTGTCTTGTTGTGAAGATGAAGATAATCATAAAATGTTCTAGTTGTTGGATCTTCTTCAATGCTTCATCAAATCTTCAATTTATACTCGGGAGTTCTTGGAGCCGTTGCAAAATTCAGACAATGGAAGGATTTGAATTTGATGCATTTAATGCAATGTGACATGCATTAAATGCCTTGATTTTTGTTGTTCCAAATTTGAGTGGCTGTGCTACAACGTCCATATTGTTAGAGAAAAGCACGCAATTTCAGCGTGAGTAGGTAGATAAAGTTGTCTTGCGGTGATCGTTTGAACCAAAGTCAGCGAAGAACTTTGCTTGTAACACGGGCGATCTCTAGGAACTTGATCACCGTTCTTCCGGTCTTCACATATTGGTGATGCTTGGAACATACTTGGTGATGATGACGAACATTCTTTGGTGAAGATGGCTAATATGCAAAAGCCATCTTCAAGACTAAGCTAAGTACAATAAGCAATCCTAAGCTATTACAAGCACTTTGTCTAAGTACAAGTTGCTACTCTAATAGACACGCAACCCATAAGTCACCTTGACTTTAGACTTAGGTTATGGATACAGGGAAAATTTAGATAAAGTACAACATCTCCTCCTATTTGCTTGAGTCCATGACCTATGAATACAATGATAGAGTGTCAATTACTAGTAATAGCATGCTTTTAAAGATATTGTATTAAATAAGCATACCCTAGTTAGACTTACAAAGCGACCAATGTATTCAAATTACAAAGTGTTTAGGGAAAGAAATTAAGCACAAAACACTTGTAATAAAACTAAATTTAAAGTTAGGCAAGATATAGATATTATAAAATATGTCTTTAAACCGGTGGTTTAAATTCATGCACATAGAATAAGCGGTTTATCATTAAGCATGAAAATTTAGATATGTTTAAAAGAAAAGTGCAACTCTTGTATATCAAACAAGGTATTTAATTATTACAAGGTTTTAACAAAAGATACACCAAAAGTTGTTATGAGCGACAAGATAAGATATACCGGCTAAGGTGAGGCTTGTCCTTCTTGCTTTGAAGAAGCGGCGGCTTTAAGTTACGCAATTTCAGCTTTGGCTACTTCCACACTTTTGACATCTTTCAACTCGACTTAAGGTCTTTGTTTTTGTCCTTAGAAGAGTATTCCTCTCCATTAGATTTTTGTGCTTATCATTGTTGATTCGACTCATCTCCTCCTTTATGGACGCAGGCGACTTGTCCATGTGAGATAGTCGGTCCACATACGTTTTGAACCGCTTCCTAGAAGAGCATGATTAGTGCGATTGGCTGATCGGGAAATAAGGACGCACCAATGAGCGGCGATTGGCATTTGCTTGATCTTGGCGCATCACGGCCACCCTTTGTCAAGAAAGTTGACCAAGTCGATTAAGCCGCAAAGAGAGTTTTGAGCTTGTCGTTCATCTTGTTGATGGATGTATATGTATCGAAAGAGCGAGACTCAATTAGCCATCAATTATAAGATGTGAAAGATAACCGGCGGTCGAAGTAGCTCTCTTGGCTTTCCTAGTGTTTGAAACAACTTCACCATGTATTGTTCAAGAACCTCTTTGGTGTGATCTTGCTTGACGGCAAGATGCTTCAAGTTATTGTTGAGGTCCGCATGATAGCCTTTAGGCCTTGAGCAAAATCTTCAAGAGAAGAAGGCAGGGAGGAAGAGGTGGCTTGCGAAGGATGGCTGGTATACGGTTGACTAGTCGGAAACTAGTCTAGAGTAGAATGGTCGGACGTAGGGCCGAGGATGACCGGTCTCAAGATGGAGAACGCCGAGTTATCCGAACCGATCTTGGGCACAGGGAAAAGCCTTTCAATGTAGTCTGATAGGAGTGAGCATTGATGAACATATGAATGGAGAAGGTGGGAAGTGGTCTAATAGATTTAAAGAGAATGGGGAAAGCGAGGATTAAAGCCAATGTAAGCTTTGACCATATGAAAGAAATCACAAAAGAATGGTCTTGTGAATACGGAGGGGTGAAGGATGATGGCGGTAATAGGGGTTTGAGAAGAAAAGAAAATGTGAAATGTCCGCTTTGGGAAGGAGGGGAAGGTCAAGGTCCTTGTTGATAGTAGTCCAATGCTTAAGGATCATAAGATCCCCGCAGTAGTGTTGTGCATGAAAAATTACGGGGCCGTGGTGGAAGAGGTTTATAGAAGTTGCCCGACCGCATGAGGATATCCCTAGCCAAGGTTAGGCGGGCAGCCTCTTAGGATAGTCAAGGGTAGATAGGAAAGTGCGAATCAGCAGGGTTAGGTTTTGGTGGTTGTCCCTAATAACAACAGTTCTTGGATATCGAGGATGGAGGTGGTCGTAAGGGTTGAGTCTAGGTTCCTTTGGGTTGGTTGGCGAGGGGAGGTGAGAGGCCATTTGGAGCGGGTTAGAGGATGGCTCTCGAGAATCCTCGAGTTCCTCGTGGTCGACTAGAGGGGTGAAGGAAAAGATGTTGAAGCAACATGATTTCCCTTTTGGCACTCTTTTAAAGATGTTTACCCGTTTAGATTTGGTGGAGAGGCTCGGCGGGTTTGGGTTTGGATTTGGAAGGTTTGGGAACGACCGGTTTGGGTAGGCCAAAATCTTCATCTCGTGACTTGGAGGTTTTAGATTTGGTTAGGGTTGTGATGAGGTGAAAACCAAATACTAGCAAGTGCACTAGATCAAGTAATAAGTATAAGTAAATTACGGATTATCGAACCCAAGGATTGGTAACAAATATCAAAATCAATTATTTTTCACTTTAATCTAGACAAACAATTATCTTGAGATTTGATTTGTAACTAAAGAAAGCAAGTAAAAATCACGAAATTTAGAAATATCAATGAGAAAAAACTCTAGGTCTAGGTTCACCAATTCACTTCCAAGTAATAAATCAACGACTTCGTATCAACTAATTATCTATGTGCGACAAAATTTCCTTAATTAATCAATATTCTCTCTCGAGCAATACCAATTCTATTGTTAAGCGACAACCTAATATCTCTAGGTAGATTTAGAAAGAAAACAAAGCATTAAGGTTTGTGAAATCTTCTTAGCTTTCGAGACGATCTATAGCTAATTGCGTGTATCAACTCATCCATCTCTAGAATGAATTTAGATTCACGGTGTAAATTCCCATGTTCCATCACATGAAATTTCCTCTCGATCTCATCCACATGATTTAAATCAATTAAAAGGTGGTCAATCTTTCAAAGCATTAAGAACAAGAAATTACACTCACACAATTATAATTCGAATTGAAAACCTAGTCGAATCAATATTAAATATTCTTGAATTGGCTACCCTAAAACCTAGTTGTATGAATTTAGTTCATAATAAAACAAACAAAATCCATAACATTCAAAAGATATATAAAATTAAGCATATGAGAAAGAAGATTGAAATTGATAAAAGTAATGAATATAATACTTGAATCTTGGAAGAAGCTGTTACAATCTTCTTCTCTTTGTTTTTCTCAAATACGACTCTAAAAGCTGGATCCCTAAACTTAGCCTAAAAGGGATATATTTATACCTACCTAAAATACAATAACTTGGAAAAAAGGCTACAAGACATTAAAAGTACAAAAGGACTCAAAATACAAAGGAATGGTCGGCCCTAATATTGGGTGAGCAACTTTTCGGAATTTTCCTTCAGCTTTCTAAAATTTGTACAAAGACCCCGAACTTCCAAAATTGCTTCAAAGTCCTCCAAATTTGTATGATTGGCCCTTTAAACCCTAAAACTACAAAATAATACTAAAACAAAACATTAGATTACAAAAACCTCGAGAATTAGTAAAATCTAAGCTCGAATAATACCCAATAAATGAGTAAAATACTCACTTATCAAATACCCCCAAACTTAGACTTTTGCTCGTCCCAAAGTAAAACAAGAAAAAGAATAAATACAAAAACTAAAATATTTACAAGATATATATATTTTTTCACAAGTCGAGGCACGGTATGGCACTACACAACGCCTCGAGTAAGATTTACAACAATTTGCAAATAACAACACATAGCAACAAGTCTATACTTTCACTCAATAGTCATCAATCTCACGATAGATCTCCGTGTGCGTGTGTGCAAACCATGTCTTGATACTTTCAAAACTTGAAATTCCTTATAAAGCCAAGTACTACATTCAATCCCTCAAATGTCACATGTACAAACCTTTAGAATAATATATCAAAGTTTTTTTCATGAAACGTAAAACACATAATTACTCCTATCCATTACTACAAACATAAGTAGTAATACCGAACTTTTTCTTTTCTTTTCTTTCCCTTTTTTTTTTTTTTGAGTACTAAGCTTTCTAATTAATTAACGAGTGTTAGGTCAATGACTCTAAAACCAAATGGTTTTAAGACATTAGGTGTAAAAATACCCTACGAGCTTAATAACTCGAAGTTAAAAATGCTACGAAGCTAGACCAAGTCTTCACAAAAATGCTTTTTTTTCTACTTTTTTCATTCAATTACTTAAACTCTTTTAGGCCTAACTTTAAGGAGTAACACAGTTTAAAAATTTCATGAATACTCAAATCTTTCAAATAACCAAAGGCCAAGGGAATGAAATGTGTACTATAGAACCCTATAAAATCATTCAAATCTTTCAATACGTTGTTTCATGGTGTAGAGTGCTCAAGGGGTCGAGATTCAAAGTTCAATCGATTCTATAAGCTCAACATTTTAGACAAGCGAACTTGCATTGCTACCCACAAGATGTCATAAATCAAACAAATTATCATCATTGGCGAAGTAACCATGCCTAGCCAAGACTCGCAAAATAATTTTCAAATTAAAAAAAAAAATTCCCTAAAACATAAGAAAAACAAAGCAACTAAAATTAAAAGGCAAAACATGCTACTCTCAAACATAACAAAAGCACCAATTTGACCAAATTCCCACTCCCAACTTAAATTTCACATTGTCCCAATGTGAATATAATCCTAAACAAGGGGAACATACGAGCACTCGGCTAAGAATGATTAAGAAGTATATCACAAAAGAGCTCAAAATTATCACCCGACAATGTATATGAAGAAAGCTTATACTCAATCCAAACAACAAGACGAGTCAATTAACAATTGTACCTCATATCCCCAATTTGAATATAACAGTTCATACCCACCAAAAATCAACAACAAATTGCAATGTATATCACAGAGGAAATTAAAAGGTTAGAATATATGTTGAGAAAAATTACCCCCAATTCGCAAACCTTAGGTCGATTTGTTGCACGAGGTGGTCACCGGATGGAGAGCTCAGTGAGGGCCTACGGAAGGTAGGGAAGGTGGTTCGGTTTGGTTCGCTTTGAGCCAAAACCGCAAACCGAACCATCCCCTAACGGTACCACATATTTCAAACCGAACCGAACCGCCAAACTTCAAACCGAACCGAACCGAACCAATCGGTTTGGTTCGATTAATTCGTTCCCGGTTTAATTATTTAAATATTTTAAAAAGAAAAACTTTTAAATATAAAAAATACTTTTAACATAAACTAAATAATTAAAAGTCAAAAATTAACTTTAAAATTACAATAATTCAATCAAAATGTAGGCAAACAACAATAATTTTCTTATTAAATTCAATTACTAATTACTAATTACTAAATAATATATATATATATATAAATAGAAAAATAAAAATTAAATAGTGGTGGTTCGATTCGATTTGGTTTGGTTTGGCCACCAAAAACCGAACCGAACCGAAATGCTCGGTTTATAAAATTTCAATTTAAACCGAACGTTCTAACAAAAATCGAACCAATGATTCGATTCGATTTGGCGGTTCGGCGGTTCTGACTTACACCCCTACCGGAAGGGAGGTGGGATCGGAGGAGAGCACGGGTTCGACCGCTAGATTAGGTGCGCACAATGGCGGTTCGATTGTGTGGTTTCGTGAGAGAGGGGGAGGAGCACGGCAAAGGAGAAGGGGGAAGGGTTGTCGCCGCTTGGAGAAGGGGTTGTCGGCCGGAAGAGAGACGGCGGCGGCTCGCCTGTTCAGAGAAAGGTGTGCATGCTGTGAGAGTTATCTGCGTGTGGGTGTGCGAGAGACGAGGAGGGGGGTGGTCTCGCATGCAGCCGGTGAGAGGAGGGAGGAAGAGCGGGAGAGGTCACCGGCTTAAAGAGACGACCGAGATGGAGCTACTACCGTTGATGTTTCACCGTAAGGTCAGCCAGTGATAGTTCTTTTTTTTTTTTTCTTTTTTAATGGGAAGACCAGCGCTAAGACCGAGTCTTAGCAGTCTTAGCACAACACTTTCTACCCGCAGCCCAAATATTGTCCGGTTTTGAGATTTTGCAAGCAGCCCCTCTAGTTTTAAATGTCCATCATTTTAGCCCCTTGTTTTTTCATGCCCCCGAGGAATTTTCAACTTTGAGTAGCTTGTTTACCCGGTAATAAAAATACAACAACAACAACTACAAAACCATTAAACATTAGCATTAATAAACTAAATGCAAAAATTTTGAAAAATCTTTTGTGAGGGTGACACTATTAACGCTAACACTCCCTTATATACCCACAAACTTGGGGAGACCCAAAAAGGTGACACTAAAACAACTAAAGACAAATAAATACAACACTAAAACTTATTCACCCACAAACTTATCGGATGCATAGACTTTTAAAGTGCAACACTAAATTTGCATAGAGTAAGGAAGTAGGAGAAAACGACTACATTATTCTAAAAGCAAATAAAGACATACCTAGTTGGGTTGCCTCCCAACAAGCGCATTTGTTTAAAGTCGTTAGTCCGACTCTTTTCCTACTTTCTCAACTAAGGAGGTATCGGATCTCCAAGAAATGCGCACATCTTCGGTCCATAAAATCCACCATGCATGTAGTGTCTCAATTCTTGCCCATTAAACCTGGCACTTCCTTGATTTCACTCTTTTACTAGATGGCCATTTAACCGCTTTGAGGAAAGGAAATAGCACACCCAATTCTTGTAATGTGACCACATCAACAATCTCCACCACTTTTTCATTCTAACTCAATTTTTCTTCAAGAAAGAATAGGGGAGGAAAACATGGCTCCACAAAAGTAGGGTTGAGAACCGAATCAATTGCGAGAAATTTTTGAGATCATTTTCGTGGCTTCTTTAGGCTCTTGTGACAATAGGAGGTAAGTCGACTTGATGGTACACATGGGATTCTATACTCAACTCCTCACTTTCTCTAAATGGCTCTTCATCCTCCATAGTACATGCATCTTCTTCTTCATCCATTATTGTTGATAAATTCTCTTGAGAGTGAGCATTAGTACTAGCACTTTCCTTCATGTCTTCTTACGATTGGGATAAACACTAGAATTTTCCGCCGATTAGATCATTTATCAATTTCAGCTTGTTGTATTTGCTCCATCATCTCACGAAGTTTGCTCTAAACTCTCGCTAATTATTCTCAAATTTCTCAAGCAATTGAATTAATTGGTCAATGACTCGCATCTACTTCCTAAAGGCTCGTTATAATAGGATGAATAAGAAGGAGGCACATTATAAGAGGATGCAAAAAGAGGCTCACCCAATTTTATACAAAGAAAAGAGTGTTGACTATGCGATTTCGTTCATAAGGATTAGAATAATACTACCCTTGAAATTATCCTTATTGTAAACCAATTCCACCTCACCATGCATGTTGCGCACATATGGTTTCCTCCACGTAATTCACATGATATACTCATTGGTGCACTATTCCATTAAAAATTATTGCAAGCCATCTATTTACAAAAAATAATAATAATAATAATAATAAATCTAAATTAGAGTTAAAAATAACTAATTTTGAACCGTTAAGCGCAATCCGGCGCCAAAAACTTGATGAGGTGAAAACCTAATACTAGCAAGTGCACTAGATCAAGTAATAAGTGTAAGTAAATTACGGATTATCGAACCCAAGGGATTGGTAACAAATATCAAAATCAATTATTTTTGCTTTAATCTAGACGAATAACTATCTTGAGATTTGATTTGTAACTAAAGAAAGTAAGTAAAAATCACGAATTTAGAGATATCAATGAGAGAAAATGCTAGGTCTAGGTTCCCCAATTCACTTCCAAGTAATAAATCAACGACTTCGGTATCAACTAATTATCTATGTGCGACAACGAATTTCCTTAATTAATCAATATTCTCTCTCGAGCAATACCAATTCTATTGTTAACCGACAACCTATGTATCTCTAGGTAGATTTAGAAAGAAAACAAAGCATTAGGGTTTGTGAAATTCTCTTAGCTTTCAAGACGATCTATAGCTAATTGCGTGTAACAACTCATCTATCTCTAGCATGAATTTAGATGCACGGTGTAAATTTCTATGTTCCATCACATGAAATCTCCTCTGGTCTCATCCACATGATTTAAATCAATTAAAAGGTGTGGCATCTTTCAAAGCATTAAGAACAAGAAATTACACTCACGCAATTATAATTCAAATTGAAACCCTAGCCGAATCAATATTAAATATTCATGAATTGGCTACCCTACAACCTAGTCGTATGAATTTAGTTCATAATAAAACAAACAAAATCCATAGCATTCAAAAGATATATTAAATTAAGCATATGAGAAAGAAGATTGAAATTGATAAAAGTAATGAATATAATACTTGAATATTGGAAGAACATTACGATCTTCTTCTCTTTGTTTTTCTCAAATACAACTCTAAAACTGGATCCCTAAACCTAGCCTAAAAGGGATATATTTATACCTACCTAAAATACAATAACTTGGAAAAAAGGCTACAAGACATTAAAGTACAAAAGGACTCAAAAATACAAAGGAATGGTCGGCCTTAATATTGGGTGAGCAACTTTTCGGAATTTTCCTTCAACTTTCTAGAATTTTCACAAAGACCCCTGAACTTCCAAATTTGCTTCAAAGTCCTCCAAATTTGCATGAATTTTCACAAAATATTAGATTACAAAAACCTCGAGAATTAGTAAAATCTAAGCTCAAATAATACCTAATAAATGAGTAAAATACTCACATATCGTTGATATTTTGTGGATTAGGAGGTAGAGTTGAGGTTTGGCCGGTTGGTTTTAGGTGGTGTAAAGGTGGTTGTATCTCTTTCAGCCTTCTTCGAGAGTTTGGGTTGAGGTGGAGCTAAGGAAGGTGGAGTTGTTGTCTTGGCCTTCTTGGATTTAGGCTCAAATGGGTCGTGGTCAAGACGACCGAGATCAAAATCTTCGCTGTGGCAGACCCAAAGGCTTGAGCTTCTCCTGCGGTAGCCCTTAGCCTGTGGTGGCCTTTCTCCTTTCTTAGCCCGAGAGATTTGTCCAAGAGCAGCAGCAGCCTCTCTTTGCTACATCTTCCCTGCACTGTGATGTTGTTGACATGAACACATAAGTGTTTGTCACCTTGATAAGTTTATTACCACCATGGAGTCTTCAATCTCTTGGTAACCCCTCAGGAGGTATTAATCACCCCGACAAAGGGTCTCCTCATCCCGTGAGTAGCCCTGGACCTCCAAAACATTGTCAAATAATAGAGAGAAGACGACCTTGGCCCAATTCAACTGTTTTCTAAGGACAATTGTTTTAGTAATTGTCAACTCGTGTAGAGGTAAAGACATCCCTAGAGCCATTTTTGAAAAGCATTCTCTTGTCAACTAGATGACCGATATAGTAAGGAACTTCAAAACATATTTCAACATCTCGTAAAGAAGTTCGCTTAGCATCTCCTCGCATCATTTCTTAGGCTCTATCCGACTTTATAGTAGTCGTCCATCTTCCCTTCGACAGCAATCCCAAAATCTTTTCAACAACTTTGTAGACAAGTTTGATAAAGCTGCCTCTAATATAGCCTTTGATGTAGCTCTTGTCTACGTGGTCATCCTTGTTCACTAGTGGAAGAGGGAGACTCATGTATGTGAAGAATTCTTCAACGAAGTTTGATGCTATAATCTTTATCTCCCAATTCAAAAGTGGAAGGATTCCACTCTCTTCGAGTCCTTGACTAGAGATACACCAAGTAGGGTACTCTTTGACAGATTGAGAGTTAATAGTTACTCTTGGGTAATAGCCGCTCGGATAGATAAGCAATTTGCCTTTGAGAAGCCTCAGAGCCCTGAAGATTTGGTTGATTCTTTGGAGAGCGAGACTAGCGAGGTTGAAGTACCAGCATTTTTAGAGGATTTCTTAGCCTATATAAAAACAACAGCAAAGTTAAGAATGGCTGATACACAATAGATATCAGCAGTTTATAGACAAACATGTACTGTTGAGATTAAAACCCAATATATGCTGGAAAACTTGTTTTTCAAAAAGCAAAAGTTCACCAACAACAACAGTTCATCTTCAGGGTTTTATACAAGTACGAAACTTAACATTTTCCAGACAATCTAACAAGTAAAGATGGAAATATGCACACTTTCAGTATAGTAAACATATTGGATACCTAGAAATTACTAACAAACAACAATAAAACCACAAAACTTACCAATCCAGTTCATGGAAGACGTTAAATGCAACAGTTCATAGAGTTTGAAATCAAAGTATATAACTGATGAAATAGAATGAAACTGAAATTAAATTAACTAGGATGAATAGAATCACTCACCATTGTAGTATTGAAAGAAGAAATGTTGAAGAATTGAGGATTCAGAAAAGCTTGAAAGTAAATAATGGCGAGAGAGAGTTTGAAGGGTTTTGCTTTTGGCGATTTTGGATGTGTAAATAAAATGAAAAGCAATAATGAAATGTCTTTTTATACTTCTAAAAATGTCCCGCATTTTATAAATTTTGAGATCCGCATTTAATGTTTTTGATAAGTGACTGCTCATTAAGATATTTTGACATATTGAAGATTTAGTCCTTATAGCTTGAAAATGGCCTTAGGGTGTAAGACTTGTAAGATAAGATTCGCAATACTTACCTAAGGTTGTCCTTAACATCGCAGAGTTACACTTGGTTGGTAAGATATAGGTAGTTCTATATACGTAAAATGTAATTTAACATAGAAATTTGCAAGTTAAGGATTGAGGTCAAGCATACCAAGCTCTCCTCTAAGATAGGAAAACCCGGTTGAATCAAGTGGCTTGGTGAAAATATCACCAACCGTTGATCACTGGGTACATATTGCATGTTGATATTACCTTTTTCCAAATCTTTAAGGAAGTGATATCTTACATCAATTTACTTGGTCTTAAAGTGCATGACAGATTTTGATGATCGAGATAGCGATGTATTGTCACACATGATTGGGCAATCGTAGTCTTGTTCTCATAATCTACAAGTCAGCCGCTTGATCCAAAGAACTATGTATTCCTCGCTTGTTGAAGTTGAAACAAAAGTTTGAATTTTGCTGGCCCATGAGATTAGTCTTTCCTAAGAACTCATGTACCACTAGTGTTTTTCCTCAACTTTACAAGCAAAGAAAGTCAAGATTAGAATATCCTATAAGAGTAAAGATGAATCCCTTGGATACAAAATACCCAAGTTAGTTGTATCAATGAGATATCCGATGATCCTCTTGATCGCTTGCAAATGAGACTCCTTTGGATCCGCTTGGAATCTAGGACAAACACAAATAGCAAACATAATGTCGTCTACTTACATTTAAGTATAGAAGGGAACCAATCATGCCTCTATAAAGAGTCATTGTAAGACCCCACAAACCCAACATGCTTAGTATCATCATATTTATCCCTCGTGTGATTATCTTAGGGTTGAGAACCCTTAACGTGCCTCTAATCTATCCATAATCCTAGCCATGAGTTTAACAAGTTGGGACGCACTATAGTTATGAGACTCGGTCTCTATTCCCTCCCCATTTCGCCATAGTTACTTGTGTTTGACTTGTGTTCGTATGTGGGAACTATGCAATAGTTATGTATTCTATTTTGATTATCCTCGACATCATTTAGGGTTTGGTATACATTACATTTCCACCTTGGTTGGTTTACCTAACCTTGGTTTAGATTCATTCACGGCGACCAACACGCTCGCCTTGTCGCTAATCCGTAAGATGAGTTAGTTTGAGTGTGGTTTGGTGTGTGTGTCTTGATGTGCAATTGAGACTTGTGTTTGTTATCATTCGTGCCTCGACACTAGATGATTCGGTGTGTATCGGGTATGTTTTGACCTTGATTTGATGTTAGGATCAACCTAGGATCATTCAGGGGACATTTCGGGATCAAACGGAGCGAAATAGAAAAAATTAGAAATTTGGGGAGGAGGCTGCTCAAGTGGCAGATTGTGTGTTCGGAGGTAGGGCGAGAGCCTAGGTAGGCTCAATCCCACCCTGTTTTGCCCGATTTTGTTCTTTCTCGATTTTCATGTTTTTAAGTGGTTTAAAATGCTCAAACATGTCCGGATTGTACCAAATACATACCAATAGATTTAATAAGAAAACCCAACCCTTCTTCCCTCATTATACATTTCCTAAACCAAAAATAGAGAGAGAGAGTCTAGAGAGAGATAGAGAGAGAGAAGAAAAGAAATCGATATCTTGAGCTCGCTTGTCGGATCGACGATCCGCTCGTAGCGTAAGGATGACAAGGAGAACGTTTCTACCTAAATAGATCGTTCAATCTATTGAGGAATCTCTAACCCCATCTCTTCTCCCACGCTTTAGAGAAAGAAAGTGAGTTTTGGAGTGAGAAAGAGTTGAATCGAGCAAGATCGAGAGAGAATCGACGCTGGGACATCGTAGCATCGTAGATATCACCGAGAGCGCACTTCTAACCCAACCTTGTTCCTTGGTGTGTTTGTCGATTTGGGTAAGTTACTACTTTTATTTCTTGCTCGTAGTAATTGTTCATGCTATATAACATGTATTTCATGTCAATGCGGTGAACTTGATGATATGCATGATAATCAATGATTATATAAATGGATATTATGAAATGATGCTATGTGAATTTAGCCATACTTGTGAAATACGTGTTTAACTACGAGATAGTGAAATGTGATGTCGGACTTTACTGAGTCTGCATTAACTTGAAATATGTTGTTATTAACATATGGCTTAGTCTACATAACTTAAACATGTTAAAATTGGTTTATATGACTCTGAGTCCAAAAATGACGTCGATAATATTATGTGGACTACTTATGAAATTGAGATGTTTGACTCTACTGAGTCCGTTATTAATGTGCTAGCATATGTGAGAATATGTGTAGTATCATACGTGATTGAATTCTAACAACATGATTATATGATGGGACACCATCATTTGAGATGTGGAAATGATTGAACGAGTTGGTTCCTTGGTATTGAAATTTTGGTAGAGTATCTCTACGAAAAGATGAACATATGGAACTTAATGATAACGAATGAAAGAAATTAATTCGAGGGTCGTATTCATGAGGCGAGTGCTAGTGAATCGTTGTAGTTGAGTTACGATCCGCCTATTCCTCCGCTCGCCATAGTGGGGCATGGCGCCTCTTGCTAGCTGAGTTGGTGACCGGACCGAGTGATCTTCCAAGGTCGTAGGGGACCGGGCTCATGAAAGTCCAAAGGCGCATTTAACAACATGATTGAGTCGGCTCCACACTTATTTGATAAAGAGGTGATAAGGTTGAAAGCGGTTGGAGGTGTACCTCGACCACGGTATCCACTCATGTGTGTTTACTTTACGTTCATTATGTGCTCCATGTATGAGCGAGTTGGTCACGGTTTCCAACCAAGATGGGACCGGGCGGCAAGAGCCTCTCGTGGTAAGACAGATTGATCGGTTATCACACGCTACCCGTTACATGTTGTTATTGTATAGAACTGTTATATCGTGATATTATTGATATATGAACTATGTTGCATGTCGGCATGCCATGTAGATGCATAGTGGTAACTCATCGGGTCTTCGACTCATCCCTTCTAAATTTGTTTTCCTTAGCTCGCGAGGGACAAGTATGATGGTGGTCGGTGGAGGCGAGGTATATGTTTTTGGTAGTCATGTACTTGGCTCGCTTAGTTAACCCTTGTGGTATTAAGTTGTATTTGGAAGAACAATTGTAAGATGTTGTAATTCCTCTTTGGACTTGTATCATTATATAGTTAGTTGTGGTATTTGGTTTTGACACGTGTTTTCGAGGTACTTGGAATTGTGAAGATTGAGTTTTGTATATTATGTATGTGATGGTTGTGGTCGTGTGGCTAGTTTGGTTATGTTATTGATACCGGCGGTGTAGCTCGATGATGTAGTTGTGTTTATGATAGTTGTATTGTGGTTCTCCGCCTTGTGTTTTAGCCGCCGAGGTAGTTATGATTGTTGTTGTGGATGATGATTTTAGAATTATGGTTTTCATGAGCTGGTTTGCTCGTTGTATTACTGTGATTGTACATGTGTTATGAAGGTTTTATGTCTTAATTCGGCCCGTAATGGGTCCGGTTGGGCGTGATATCATGTCCACGTTCTTGCCCTTTTCATCTTTGTTAAGATGATAGTTAGTAGCCATAGGTGTCTCTTTTGCATTCTCAAGCCAAAATTCTTGATGAGGTCTTTTGCATATTTGGCTTGGTTGATGAAGATACTTGAGCTTTCGGATTTGAAGTCCTAGGAAGAAGTTAAGTTCTCCCATCATGCTCATCTCAAACTTCCTCTGCATAAGCTTTTTAAACCTCTTACATAGGTTTTCACTAGTAGAGATGTTGCAGAATTCAATGCTTCATCAAGTCTTCAATTTATACTGGGAGTTCTTGGAGCCGTTGCATAATTCGAGACAATGGAAGGATTTAAATTTGATACATTTAATGCAATGTGACATGCATTAAATGCCTTGATTTTTGTTGTTCCAAATCAGTGGTTGTGCTGCAACGCCCATATTGTTATTGAGAAAAGCCCGTAATTTCGGCGTGAGTAGGTAGATAAAGTATTGTCTTGCGGTGATCGCTTGAACCAAAGTCAATGAAGAACTTTGCTTGTAACACCGGCATATCTCTAGGAACTTGATCACCATTCTTCCGTCTTCACACATTGTTGGTGAACCTTGGCTAGAACATACTTGGTGACCGAATCTAACATTGTTATTGAAGATGACCGATATGCAAAAGCCATCTTCAAGACTACGCTAAGTACAATAAGCAATCCTAAGCTATTACAAGAACTTTGTCTAAGTACAAGTTGTCACTCTAATAGACACGCAGGCCCATTAGTCACCTTGGCTTTAGAATTAGGTTATGGATACAAAAAATCTAGAAAAAGTAAAACACGTGTCTAACAAGCTATCGGCCAAGAACGTTCCACCAAGCTTCATCAGAATGTATGAAGACTTGAAGATCGAATCGATTGAGACTTGTCTCAAGAAATGCCTTAGTTACCAAAGAAAGTACATCTTTGACTTTGGTGTAACATAAACATGTTGGTTCATTTATTGGACCATTCCATTTTAGGCATTCATCTAAAAAGGTCATTTTGTAGGCGGTACTTGTCTACCCATTTTGGCAAGTCAGTAGGCATTGCATGAGACTTCGATTGTGCGAATGCCCATTCAGACTTCGACAATAGGCTTAGGGCATCTAATGCAAGTCTCTTTACATCAAATGCACCCAATTCAAACATCTCCAAAGTCCGAATCATCCAACGGCTCCAAGGAATTCTCTCGGGTATAAATTGAAGACTTCATGAAGCGTTGAAGACCGACCAACAACTTGACAATTCAAAAATCTATCTTCAACACTCTAAGTGCATTCTAGAGCTTCAAAGCTAAATTCTTTCAATCATTCTTTGAAGAGCACCGATACTAGCACTTAGAGTGTTGAGAGCACAAATCTTTCTAGATCTTTACTCTCATCATAAACACTTGGTCAAAATACTTTTGTACACGCATCCATTAGTGATCATTGTAATTGATTATAGTGGAAAACATAGTGCACATTTTCAAATTCAAAGTTGATCACTTTGGTAGTGGATGTAACACTTATTCATAGTGTGAACCACTTCAAATTTTGTGTCTATTTACTTCCGCAATTGTGTTTTTGATTATCACTTGAATATTTCCAGATTTCAAGATTTCCGAAGAATAGCTGATCTTGGCTAGACAAGATTAGCCATTGACTTGTCCTATACTTTATAGTCTTCCACGCAAACTATTTTCTAAACACTTTTACTTTGTAAAGTAATTTTTATTAAAACCTTTTAAAATTGGACTTAAGCTATTAAACCCCCTTCTAGCCTATTTGAGCATATTGGGACCTACAATGGTATCGAGCTTGACCCTTTGAAAACTACTTTTCCAAGATTAACCTCTTGAGATTTAAAGATCCAATGGCTGCTCATCATATATTGGAAACATCAAACGTAAACCACGTTCCTATTCGATCGAAGTTCACTTTGACATCTAGAAAGACAAAGTGAAAAGGCACATGTATTCTATTGATAAACGTTTATGGAAATGTGTCACGAAGGACCAAGGATTCCTATGAAGCCCAATACTCTAGCCCTGTTGATTCAACTGCTGATCCGAAGTCCACAAACCCGAAAAATAATGGGATAATGAAGACAGGAAGAATAATGCTTTGGATGGAAAAGCTTGCAACATCATCACAAGTCGTATTGATACAAGTACCTACCGCCAGATAGAGCTATCCAAACGGGCGGCCAACTCGCTATAACCCGCGACGAGGCGAGGCGGGCAAAGCTAACCTACCAAATAAGCGGGAGTGGAACTCCTCAACCCAACTCCCAACCCACCTTGGGTTACGTGGAATGGGCCGACCCGCCAAAAATGGTGATTTGTGATTTAAAACTTAAAATGAACAAAATAACTTTAACAAACATGTTCATCAAGCTAGGCTAGGCTATTAATTCCAATTTCCAAACACAATTACAAATATAACTTCATTGTCATTTATCATGGACTTAAGATAATAGCAAAAACAAAAACAAGTTCTTGCTAGATTATCGCTTTTCTTACATCCCGCTAGCTATCACGATTCACAAGATCACATCCAAAGTTCCAAACACAATTACAAATAAAAAACTTCATTGTCAAGATAATAGAAAATAGAAGTCAACATGAAATTACTATCCAAAATCCATTAGCTATTACACAAATTATATAGCTAAAATAATTCTTCTAGATCGCCATCTTCATCTTTATCAATAACCTCTAAAACATTGGATGCTTCATGGTAAAGTTGTTTTAATACTAGCACTATCTTCATTGACTTCGTTATCTACATATAAATAAAAACACAAAGATTAATATAGGTAAGAGTCATAATAAACAAATATATCAACTGTGAGAAATAACAATAATTTAGAAATAGAATTACCATTAACATAGCCATGTAACCAATTACGAGCACAAATAAGAGCTTGCACTTTTTAGGAAGTGTACAACTTCTATACTTGGTGAGCACACGAGCACCAATAGAAAATGCCAATTCGATGCAACAGAAGTTATGGGGATAGCTAAAACATCACAGCCATAAGTGAAATAGTTGGGTATCGATGCTTTTGATTTTTCCAATATTCCAAGACATTCAAACCTTCATAATATGCAAATTCAAGCTTTGGCTCCTCCAAATAGAGATCCAATTGAGATTTTCCAGCATTTGTAATTGTTTGACTCTCATATGCCTTAATTTCCTACAAAAATTAAAGTATGTTAGAAATCTAAAATGAAAAAATCAAATGTAAATCAAGTAGAGAAAACAATAAAAAATAAAAAATATTATAATACTTACATCAAATATTCTTTTTCCCTTGCTTTTAAATCCTCCTCCACTTTCCATGGGTGCAAGTGTAATAGAAGAAGACCATAGTTGTGAAGATCTTGTCATGTTGGTATTAGATTTAGAATATTGCTCATAAAGCTCATATAACTTTGTCTTCACAAGTGATATATATTCTCTTGCCATTTAACGGATCACTCTCAACCTTTGAATAAAAATACTCCAATATTGAAAGCTTTATTCGGGGTCAAGACTAGCCCCAAATACAAGCACCATGCTATATTGAGCCAAATACTTGTCAAACTTTTCTTTCATCCTTTTACACATATCACTTATCACCACATCTTCATTTAACAAGTTTTCTTTTAACAAAACTTCAATCTTCCAAACATGCATAAAATATAAGTTTGATACAAGGATAGGAAGAGCCGAAATCAAGTTGGTAGTGTCATAAAATGCTCATGGAACTCACATATTTTCTCTCCTCTTTTCCACTCTTCAATTGAAGGACAATATTTATAATTCTTATCATTCAACTTAAGAGGAGCAAAAGCATTTCTATATTTGATGGCACTATCTACATCAAATATGTTGAATTGCAACAGTAGATACATCCAATCGTAAGTCAATACTAGTGTTAATGTTACCAACAACTCTCACATATTCTTTAAATTTTTCCATCCTACTCTCAACCTTTCACATACTTAATGATTCTCTAATTTTATTCAAAGCTATACTAGCCACTTTCAAACCTTCTTGGACTATGAGATTCAATATGTGAGCAAAACAATGAATATTAAAAATTCACCTTCACACAACAAGTTATCATGCAAATAGAGTTGATCTTTCAAAATGTCTTGCAAATTGTCATTACTAGATGCATTATCCAATGTCAAAGAAAAACCTTTTTCTCAATCCCCATTCCTTCAAAAACTCAAATAGTTTTGCACCAATTCAACTCGGAATGTGGAGGAGGCATATGAGCAAAACTAAGTATTGTACTATTCAATCTCCAATTATCATCAATAAAATGACCACCAAACAAATATAACCCTCACTAGTGCATGCAGTCCACACATCCGAAGTTAAGCAAATTGTATTTGGAATATTAGCCAAAACTTGCTTAAGTTTCTCTTTCTCTCTCATGTAGATTCTTGTAATTTCGAAACAATAGTATTTCTAGAAATACAAGCGACATCGATATTTAAGTATTTCATCCAAGCTCGAAATCCATCATATTCAACAAAAGAAAATGGCAAATCATGTTTAATTATTGCAGTAGCTAATAACTCACGTGCAATCTTTTGGTCAATTTTCTTAGATCTTATCTTCCCTTTATGATCAACCATCAGTTGTCCCACATCATGGAGCCTTAATATGGAGCATTTTGGAATGTGACACTTCAACATAGAAGTCCCATTTTTTATCTCCACTTTTATACACCTTATTGCATCTCTTACATTGAGCTCTTGGACTTTCATCTTTACCGTGTTTTAATTTGTTAAAGTAATTCCAAACCTCGAAGTTGATTCTTTGTTCTTTTAGATGATCCCTCATGACAACTCATAGTAGTTGGATTGGTTCCTAATTGTCAACCTCATGGTCCTCTTCAATATTGATGCATTGATTTAAAGTAGATTCCATAATTTCTTTTCTCCAAGTCTACAATAAATATGAAAAACATGGTGAGATAGATACTAAAGAAAACTTACAAAGAACAAAGTTGTTTCGGCTATTTTCTAGTATTTATTTGGTTCATGGAAACAACCGCAAAGGAAATGAAGATTATATTGTGAAAAATAAAAGAGATTGATATTTAGAAGTTAACATAATCTTTGTTAAACATTATGGAGAAGAACAAATTAATGACATATAAACATTTCTAGTCTTCTTGCTTGCTTTTCCTCCTTTTTTATCCAATTTTTCATGCTAACAAGAAAATAAAACATGAATTCCTTTTCGCAAAAAATCCCTAAACCAAACGTGGCATAAGGAAAAAGAGGAAATTGTATTTGCTTTTGGTATGTGTTAAGTAAAACAAGAAATAATGTTCCTTTTTTTCTTTCTTTCCCTAATTTGCTTTTATGTTATCACCCTTCAAATATGTCTTCGGTCTAACACAAGAACACTATAACACATCCATAGTAATTATCAAAAATGATAATCCGACACATAATTTAAGAAACAAAGATCATAAAAAACCTAAACGAAGATTGAAATTGAACTGAATCGAACTACAAAAAAATTAGGGCTCAAATTGATTTATTGGGGTGTAAAATGAAGCTAAGGTTCAGTCGATTTACCGAGAGCTGAAAGAAGTTGTGAGTGAAAGAAGGAGAATTGTAGAAGGAGTGGGCCACCGGACAGAGGGACGGTGGAGTCTTCGAGTTCGGTCGGTCTGAGTCGGGAGTGAGACTAAGAGAGAGAGAGAGAGAGAGAGAGAGAGAGAGAGAGAGAGAGAGAGCTGTGTTTGTTTCATTATTTGACTTCAATCGCCATCGCCGCATCGTCTCATGACTTATCTTAGCCTAGGGTTTCTTTTGAAATTTCCAAAGAACGGTCCAAATTCAATAATAATAAATTAATTATTTAAATTAGCGAGTTAGCCCCAACCTGCCCGGCCCAACCTCAACCCGTGACCAGCGCGGCCCTAACCCGCTTGACCCGCCTAAACGGGATCGCTTTCTTCAACCCAACCCGCCACGCTTAGGTGGCGGAATGGGCTGGGCCGAGGGTTTAACCCATTTTGACAGCTCTACAAGGAGATATGAGATGCACTGTTGAAATATCTAAAAGGAGACAATGAGACAAAGAACAACGCTATACACTGCATCCAACAATTTGACTCCTTCAAGAAGGACCTCAAAGAATCCTCGAACGCCTATGACAGATTTTATGAGGTAGTTAATTCTTGCTATTCTTTGGGTAAGAAATATGAAAAGAAAGAAATGAATATGAGATTTCGAATGCACTAGGAAGTTTATGGCTTGTAAAGATCATCGCCACGAAAGACTTAAAAGACTTAAATAAATTGACACTTAGAAATCTTTATACAAGTCTTTCGCTTTATGAGCTTGAAATTCAACAAGTTCAAGAAATGGAAAAGAATTTTAAAAATCTTTCTTTACTAGTCATAGCGAGAACAACCTTCCTGCTCAAAGACTATTGAGACACCATCTACTTGGTGATGATGATGATATTCTCTCTAATGAACTTTTGCTATGTTTGTCAAGAAAAATCAACGCTTCAAAAGTCTAACAAACCTTCCTACCAAGTAGTCTTTTTATAAGACAACTACTACTCAAAGAACAGTTGTTTCTCAAAGAACGCTTGTTCCACAAAAGGACAATGAACTTGTATGTTTTAACTATAGGAAGCCTGGCCACTTTGCCTCTAAATGTCCAAAACCAAAATATGAGTTTTACAAAAAATGTCCCGAATCTACGTTTCAAAAACAAAGAGGGATGATTAATGAGGACATTAATGAGAGCAACATGCCAACTTGGTGTGATACTGATTCGATGAGGATGATTCTTGTGACTTTGCTAAAGAAGCAAATATTTGCCTTATGGCTAGAGAATCACCCCATGATTACGTAAGATCACAGCCATTTCAACAAGATGGTAGTGATGATGAGTTCAATGAACCTTCTAGAGGAGAACTCATCAAAGCCAATAAATAAATGCTTGAAGAGATTGCAAAATTCAAAATTGCCTATATGAAATTAGCCAAGAAGCATGAATTAGTTGTCTCGAGAAATCCACATTGTTGTCTAAGAATAAAGAAATCAATAGACAACAAATTGAGAATACCAAGACTCAAAAAGAGAACAAGGCTTTAAAAAAAGTTGATTTCTACTTGAACACATTAAGAAAATTAATTCTAAGAAAGATGACCTTCAAAAGGTTGTTGATGCTTGGAATAACTCCAAAGGAAACTTCGATACCATCCTCACTAAACAAAAGACCCTTGACGAGAAAACGGTATCGGGTTCCAAAGTGAGTTCAATGTGGGAAGTTCATCCGTTCTCAATAGAATGAGACAGTTGAGGAAACTGGCGATGAAATGGCTAAGAAAGTAATCTATGACTAGTAACCTTCTCAAAAGGGAAGCAAGGACTTGATCTTCCCAAAGTGATGTTTGTTTCTCGCTAAAAATAAACCAACCAAGTCCAAGGGTAAGCAAATCCGAAAATGACATTACTAATAGGAGTCTGAACAACGAAACCTCGTAGCCATCCTGTGCAAAAGGATCGCTAACAATAGGTCTAAGAATGCTCAACTCAAACCTATTAAATTTGTTAAACCAAAGGCGCTTACACAACTTTGTCGGTGAAAAACCTAAAGGTGTTATGCCCGATAATGCGAAACCTTTTGTTAAAAGGTCTTTTTGCAAAGCCCAATAACTCTAGGAAGTTGTATTATCACCTATAACCAATAAGCGACATCACTGACCAGTAATTTTCAAGATTGCTAATCATAAGATAGCTCCCAAGAAAATAGAGATCATGAGACATATTCAAGGCTTTCATTCTTGTTCTTTCTATAAATACCATGGCCATGAGATTCATGAATACCTTTTGGGATTCATACCTAAACCTAAAGGGTTCACACCTCCAAAGGTCAAACAAGTATAGGTCCCAAAAGGTTTCTAACCCTCGGACCCAAGATAAAAAGGACCACGAACTTAAATGTTTTATTTTCAAGAATGCTTCATAGCAGTAATGAGGAGGAAAAAGATTTATGGTATCTTGATAGTGGTTGCTCTAAGCACATAACTGAAACCAAAATCTTCTCTCCATTATTAGTGAAGCAAAGGGTCCCTTAGTAATCTTTGGTAACAACTCCAAAGGGAAGACAATTGGCTATGGATCCATAATTCGAGGAAACCTCTTCATCGAGAAAGTTTCTCTTATTGAAAGCTTGAAGCACAATCTCCGAGTATATCACAATTCTTTGATAAAGGACTGATCTATCAATTCACTTCAAGTCATTGTATTATCAAGGATAATGTGACATGTACAACTATCTTGACTGATTAAGAAAAGAAATGTGTATGTGGTTGATCGAATGCTATTGGAAGGAAGTCAAGTCTGTGTTTGGCTGCAAAGAACTCTAATGATAACAGTTGGATGTGGCATAAGAGGCTCACCATCTCAACTTCAAGTATATCTCTAAATTATCAAAGGACAACTTGGTTATTGGTCTACCAAAGGTATCACTGATCATGACAAGCATTGCAAGGCATGTGAGAGAAGTTAACCATGTCCTCTTTTAAAAGCAATCCTTTAGGTTTTTCAACTACTGGACCTCTACTCTGCGTATGGATTTGTTTGGTCCTATCACTACTACTAGTCTTGGTGGTAGCAAGTATACTCTAATGGTGGTTGATGACTATTCAAGATTCACCTAGGTTGAAATGATGTCTTCAAAGGATGAAGCTTATGACATCATAACAGCCCTCTTTAAAAGAATTCAAACACGTAAGGCGGATGACATTGCTGATATCGATGAGACAATGGCACGAATTCAAGAACAAAGGTGTTGCCAAATACTATGATGATTATAGGTTCAGTCATAACTTCTCGCTGGCTGGCACACCTCAAAGAAAATAGAGTTCTTGAAAGGAATAACGAACTCTATTTGAAGCTAGGAAGACCATGATTCTTTGAAGCAAGGCTACCTATATACTTCTAGGCCGGCTATCAACACATCCTCGCTTCACCCAAAACAGTATTTGATTAACAAGTTTTATAACAAAACTCCATATAAAATATGGAAAGGCGAGTCGTCAATATTGGTTTCTTCAAAATCTTTGGTTGTAAATGTTATGTTGTCTATAATGGTAGAGAACATAGAGGCAAGTTTGAATCCAAAGTCGATGAAGGAAAATTCTTGGGATATGTTAAATTTTTAAAAGCATATAGAGTTTACAATAAAAGATCTTTAAAAGTTGTAGAATTTGTACATGTCTCTTTTGATGAATTTGATTTTATTGGGCCACATTTGGCTCCTAAGGTTTCTAATGATTCCGATTAGTGTGAGACAGTACATATTAGCCAAGCTTTAACTTTGTAAATGTTCAAGTTCTTCTAAGGATTAACATGATAAAATAACCAATTGGTGATGATGGTTCATCCAACACCGAACTAATCCACAAGAAGCTACTATTACATCTACTCCGTAAGTAATTTAGCCAACTTTGGAACTTACATAACATCACGAAAACCAAACTCCGGACATCTCCGCTTCCGTAACTACCAACCGCTAATATCATCGAGACAAGACCTAGTTAGAGAAGTAAGAGATCACCTAATCATTTAAATCATTGGGGATCTCAATGGTGGTGTTCGACTAGACAAGCTTCAAGGAATGAATGAATGTATTCTACCGCATTTGCTTCAACCATTAAAGCCAAGAAGGTAGATGAACCTCCGGAGGATTCAAGTTGGGTAAAAGCTATGCAAGAAAAGCTGAATCGGTTTGAAAGATGCCAATTTTGGGAATTGGTTCCTAGGCCTAAAGGACAAACCGCTATTAGAACCAAGTGGGTTTTTAGAAACAAGATGGATGAGAATGAGAATATCACTAGGAATAAGGCAAGACCGATAGCCCAAGGCTATAGACAGTGGAGGGATTGACTAAGATGAGACATTTGCTCTTGTTGCAAGACTAGAAGCTATCGACTCTTCCTTGCCTATGTAACTTTTAAGGACTTCAAGTTATATCAAATGGATGTTAAAAGTGCATTTTTGAATGGTGAGTTGCAAGAAGAAGTCTATATGGAACACCACCGTGTTTCTAGACAACACAAGAAGAAGATGTCTACAAACCGAGGAAAGCATTATATGGACTCAAACAAGCTCCAAGGGCCTAGTATAAGACCCTTTCAAAGTTCTTGATTACTCAAGGCTTTGTGAAAGGTCAAATTGATACTACTCTTTTTATCATGAAACATAAAGGTCATTCTTTATTAGTTCAAATTTATGTTCCTCTTTGACATATCATCAACATCGACCTTTTCCTCTAAACCTTTCTCACCTATCCCCAAGAATTATCGAGGAGAAGCCTCTTGATCGGTCTTCATCCAAGGCATTCGCTCGGGAGGAAAAATTTGTCTATTTCTATCTCTTCTTCGATCGACATCGATTATCACTTGTCTATTCGTCAATCAATATTATTAATCTTCACCTAAACCTTACCTTAGCCAAAACCTAGCCTTAACCTAAACCTAACCAAAGCCAAATCCTTACCTTAGCCTTATCCTAACATTTGGTTTCTCTATTTGAAAGAACTCAAGATACTCTTAGAAAAGAACAAGACAATAATTGCCATTATTCTCTCCAAAATGAATAGATTGTCTTCAATTTATTCATTAGTCTTCTATGCATATTGTTCATATATCGCCAACTCCCCTACTAAGTAGATAAAGCTTACACTCCAAAAGCCTTCAATGCCTTCATAGTGCTCCTCGAATACTTGATGATCCGTATGCTTGCGACCATTTAGGAGAAGAAATGGTGTACACATACATAAAGCACATAAAGTAGGAGGAGAGGTAGTGTGACACTTTGTGTGTGACACTTACATAAAGCGGGATAAACACCTAAGGTGGAGAAGCTTCACTAAGGAGGAGAAATTCTACTTAAGAGTTGTGACACATGCATTGTTACCAAGACAAGGAGAAAATAATAGAAATGTTAGTTCACCCTCACTTCACCCCGATAAACCTTTTGTGGACTATCGATGGAAATGAATATGCCTATGTGGCACACTTAATGAAGATTGCAAAATCTTTTCAAAGTTCTGTGACCCTCTTTCTACTTCACACAATATCAATATCTTCATTAAAAAACTCTAGATGCTAAATTTTCCAAAGTTCTGCGATCTTCTTTCTACTTCAGCGTAATATCACTACCTTCATTAAGAAACATTTTTTCTAAAAATATTTTGCTTTGATACTTAAATAATTCATTTGAGTATTAGGTAAAATTCAAAACATCATCCGTCAAAAAGCTTTTCAAAACACTTTCCGATTTATTACTAAGGCCGTTGTTAAACTACTTTTTGAAAAACATGAAACAAGAAAGATATAATGCTTTTCAAAATTGGTATCTTGTAGCAATTCTTAATATGCTTATACTCTACTCCATTCCTTAAATGAATTGCTCTAAAAAATCTTCTTGCCTAAATTCTTCAACTTGTTTAAACCATAGTGCAAGAAAGATCTTTTCAAAATATTTTTTGGCCTACTCATCAATTATACCTCATAATTGCCTAAAAATATTTTTACTATTGCTATGTGTTTGTACTTTCATTTATTGAGTCTATAAATATTTAGCAATAGGTGACTATCTAAAGCTATAAACTTGTAAATTCACCTAGGGCATGCCTTGAGATAAAATGATCATTCATTAGTATGCATGTTAGCTAGTAACTTCGAGAAAATTCTCTCTCTAGGTTTCTCTCTCTAGGGTTTCTCTTTCCCTACACTTATTACGTGCGCCATTAGGTTTAGTTCGGCGGTGGCAATCCGGGATGTACCAGGAGGCCCTCTGGTGACTCCAACCGCTACTAATCCATCTCTTGATCCTCCTTTATCATATCTTTGCCGCCTTGTCCGCGAGAACAATGGGCAGGTTCATCTTAACCCTAAGGCGGCTTATGTCCTCTCGAAATCCCGTTGGCCTCTAGACAACAAGTGACGATCCGGGATGAACACGGATGCCTTTTCGCCCGTGGAGATGGACTTGCTTTGGAGAAGCAATTGTTCATACTCTCATTATGAAATTTTCGGTTGGTAGGCCCTCGGTGCATGTTATTGAGATCATATCTCAAAGAATTGGAGGTTAGCGGCTCTTTCATTGTTGGTCTTTTGGACCCAAGACACGTTATGATTCATCTCGCCGGAAGAGGATATGGTTAGGGCTCTATCGAAGGAGTCTCGAATGATTGAAACATGTATGTTACGGCTATTCCGTTGGTCCCGAGACTTGAATTCAAGAAAGATAGCCCTTATGTGGCGGTATGGATTCGATTGCATCATTTACCTCTTCCTTTCTTTAATCCAGCGAGTTTACGGCGCATTGGGAACTACATGGGGCCGATTTTTACGTCGCGGATGATTGCACTCTAAACTTAACTCATCCAATGTTTGCTAGAATCGTGTTGAGGTTGATGTTTCTCTCATCTTACCTTCGCGAATTTGGATAGGGACGAGCAAAGAGTGGGTTTTGGCAATCCATTGATTTGAAGGCAATATCTCTATTGCGATGGATGTGGTTTATTGGGGCATGTTAAAGATGAATGCGAGGAAGAAAAAGCGTGTTCTTTCTAAGGGTTCAAAGATGGTACCTCTGAAGGAGGTTAGCGGAAGGGCAGCCGGCTAGTAATCCTAAGGATGCAACTTTGGAGATGGGGAAAGAAAAGAATGTTAATTGAGTAATCCTAAGGATGCAACTTTGGAGATGGGGAAAGAAAAAATGTTATTTCAAAAAGTGGATACCCTTGCGTGTTGCCGTAATTTGGAGAAGTCTTCGGTTCGAGGTTTGAAAGATGATCATGGCATACCAAGGAAACCGAGGTCATTGATATTTCATCAAGTCCCAAGCAAGCGGTTCGGGACAATCAGCTGGGATTACTTTGCAACTGTGGTAGCCATGAAGCCTTAGGAATCATTCGGCGGGCAAAGATAATGCTAGTCTAGCGGCTGTGTCTTTGGAAGACCAACATATTATAGCTGAGGAGAATGAGGTTTTCACGCACAATCCTTATGATATTTTGGCTGATTTAGATGAACATGTTCTTGTGGGCGGGATTTGAACGGCTTGGGGCGGGGTGCAAAGATGTTGAGGCGGTAAGGCAGAGGCGATGGATATAACAAAGCGGGGAAGGGTTTGCAGGCTGGGTCCAAGATGATTTATCTCTTCCAAATAAACTTAAGGTAAAGCATACTAGATCCGCGTCTTTGGATGATTTAATAGATTTTCATCCTAGTTCGTCTCGTATTAATTCATTTCATAAGGTTCTTGAAAAGGAAAGAAGAAGAAGTTTGTTGCGAGAAACAAGCGTGTTACTAGGAGCCTCTTCTAAGGCTCACTAATTTTTTCCCTATTAGTTTCCTATGTCGGGTTATGGTATGGAATATTAGGGGGTTGGTAATAAGGAGTCGATGGAGTATCTTAAAGTTCTTAAATCGACATGATACTATGCTCATGGTTTTGTTGGAACCGAAAATTGATGGAATCCGTTTGGACAAGTTAGCTAAGAAGCTTCATATGGAAGGTAGTATGCATCATAATCCTTTAAATATGCATATTTGGTTGCTTTGGGATCATCGTTTGGGTGTTTCTTTTGTGGGTGCTTCTTTTCAACATATTACAGTTAGATCTTGTGATAGGGGGTAATTCGGTGTTGGCTTCTTTTGTGTATGCTAAATGTACTAGAGTTGAGAGACAAATTCTTTGGGCGATTTGGTGGACACTTCCATGCAATTTCATGAACCTTGGGTGGTTTGTGGTGATTTCAATATTATCTCTCACTCGTCGGAGAAGCTAGGGGGCGCTTGTGATTTTCCTAGTATGAGTGATTTTAATGATTTCATTGATCAAGCTGGTTTGATGGATCTTTGGGTATGAAAGTAGTTGTTATACTTGGTGTAATAATCATGTTGGGAGTGATCGTATGTGGCTTCGATTGGACGGGGTTTTGATAAATGGTTTGTTTATGGCTCTCTTTCCAGTTGTTGCGTTCTTCATCCGAGTAGAGTGTGTTCGATCGTTCCCGCTAATTATTAAATTTCCTTCTCTCTTGAAGCCGAAAGGAGTTTTTCATTTTCAGCGCGTGTGGCTTGATCATCGATTTTTGTCTTTTGTTCGTAACGATGGGGAAGACACATTGTGGGGTCGGCTTTGATAGTATTGTCGAAATACGGCTTTTCGCAGAGGTTGAAGCAATGGGCTGGTGGGTTTTTGGTCATGTTCGAGGCGGATTTCTTTTATTCGGGATATGATTTTGCGGTTAGATTATAATTTACACTCTTGGGATGAGCATTGCGGATCGCTTGCTCAAAGGAATAATGAGCTTCTTCAATTATTGAAATGGGATCTTGAAATGCTTGATAGAAGGCCGAGGCATAATTGGCTCGGGGCGGTGAAAGGAATACCGTACTTTCATGCTAGCATAAAAGATAGATCGCGTATTAATACGGTCAAGCTTAGACTTCTGATGGTACTTGGTGTCGTGATAATGCTCGGATTGGGGAAATGGCTATTCGGTATTTTTCAAATTTATTTTCCTCTTCATTCATGAAATTGATGAATCTTTATTTGAAGGGGTGATTCGAAGGATTGATAATCAAGATAATATTTTCCTTGGCGTATTCGGATGAGGATGAGGTTTGGCAATCGTTGGGATTTAGATCCTTCTAGTGCTCTGGCCGGATGGTTTCTGGTGGTTTTCAGGGTTGTTGGGATATTGTTAAAGAGGATGTGGTGGCGGCGATCGGGAGTTTTTCCGTGGTAGTATTTTACCAAAGGGATCACGGCTACTTGATTGTTTTGATTCGAAGGTAGACAATCCTTGATTTGGGTGATTTCGTCCTATTAGTGCATTGCAACTTTGTGGGTAAAGTTATTTCTAGAATTTTGGCTACTAGGGTAGCCTCTCTTCTCCCAAATCTTATTTCTCCGAACAATCGGGGTTTGTTAAGGGCGTAACATCCGGAAAGCATTGTCTTTGGCTCGGAGATGGTTCATTGGAATTACAAGGTCGCGAGGAGGTAACATTATTTTTAAGTTTGATATGTCCAAAGCGTATGATCGGATTGAATGGGATTTTCTTTTGCGTGCTTTGGAGGCTTTTGGTTTTTCTGCGACAAGCCGTGATCGATTTTCGAATTATTAATTGATTTGGTATTCTTTCGGATTAATGGGGAAAGTTTGGTTTCTTTCATTCTACTCGTGGTGTTCGTCGAGGGATCCCCTTTCTCGCTTTTATTCATTTTAGCCCGAAATTTTGTGGTTAACATTAATGGTGCTATTTCTGGGGCGGTTCGTCCGTTGAGCATGGTAGAGGTGGTTTAATTATTTGCATTTGCTTTATGCGATGACATGTTGATTTTTAGTAATGCTAGCAAGACCTCGGTGATGGCTCTTAAGCGTTTGATGGTCAAATCTGAGCGAAGTTCGGGTCAACTCATTAACTTATAGAAAAGTGGATTTTATGCTCCATCGACTTCTTCCCATCGGAAAATTGGTTAGGGAATTGGTGCAGTTGCTCTTATCGCCGCTTGCCATGAAATATTTGGGTGTCCCTCTGTTTAAAGGAAGGCGAAGCGTATTTATTTTGAAGATCTTACTGACGTATTACTCGGTATTGAGGGGTGGAAATCTCGTCTTCTTTCTTTTGGGGGTAAAATTGTTCTTCTTAAGTCGGTGTTGAGCGGTATTCCCATTCATTCTCTTGCGGTGATCAAAATCCCAAACTCGATCATTAAAGCAATTGAAGGTAGGATGGCTAATTTTCTTTGGAGCTCTCTGGAGATAGGCGAGTTCATTGGGTGGCTTGGGACAAAGTTTGTCATCCCTTTTGGGAAGCCGGTTTAGGTCTTGGATCTTTGAATCATATTATGGAATCTCTTCATGCCAAACTAGCTTGGAATGCTTCACATCAAAGCTTATGGTCGCGGTTTGTCAATAGTAAGTACTGGGACTAACGATGGTTTGTCAAGTCCACCTCTTTCACGCATATTTGGAAGTCTATTGTTGTGCGATTGCCCAAGGTGATTCATCACGATCAATGGGTGATTGGCGCGGGTTCTCGATCTTTTGGAATGATAATTGGTGCGGTGTGCGCTTATAGGTCCTTTGCCTATGGACTTAAAGCTCACGGTTGCCGAGGTTAGCTAATCACAGCGGTTGTTGCCTTTGGTTCTGCTCGGTTTCCTGATACTCTTGACGATCTGCATTGATGCTAGTGTTCTGATAGGCTGGTGTGTATGCGGCTGTCTCCATGCAGCGATTTCTTCACCAAAGACATGGCGGGTTACACGTTCTGACTCGATCTCCTCAGCGGGCGAAAATGCAGCGGAGGTGGCTTCCATTGAAGGTGAGTGGTTTGCTTAGAAACTCTTCCCAGTATTCGGTGGACTTGCTTGCCTGGCGTCGGGTTCCTATTATTTCCAAGTGTGTTCTTCTTTGTGTTCTTTGCTCACGGGAATCTTTGAATCATCTTTTGTTCATTCCGAGGTTGCTAAAATTTGTTTGGGAGTATTTAAGCTCGCCCTTTAACAAAATCTCAAGGTATGGTTCAATTTTGCATGCATGGAATATTTGGACGAGATGGGCATTCCCCGGAATCAAGTTGGGGTGGTTTGTCTTGGTATTTTTGTTTTTTGCTATTTGGGAAATCAAGGAAGCTAGGTGTAAAGCCACTTACGAAGGTTGTCCTATGCAAGTTAGTAAGGTTATAATCATATTCGAAAGAATATTTCGACATGTTATTGTCTATGTTCGTTCCAAAGTCTTCTCTTGATATTATGGGGAAAAGGCGGTTACAAATGCTTCGTTTGCCTTGTATCTCTGTTTATGGAGGAGGGGTCAATGGTTGAGATGGATTCCTCAGGAGGTTGGTCAATTTAAATTGAACACGGATGGTTTAACTAGGAATGGTCTTTGCAATGGGGGTGGTATTATTAGAGATTCCGATGGATCTTTGGTTCGTGCATTTTCAAGCTTCTATGGTCAAGGTACTAACATGGCTGCGGAGATTTATGCTCTTCGTGATGGTTTGGCTCTTTAGCCGGGACCTAGGTTTATCGGGTGGCCCATTGAATCTGATTCTTTTGTTTGGTGTCGGTCTTAAAAGGTTGTCATAGAGCTCCGTGGCGTTATGAATATAAGCCGGGATTGCAAGAAGAATTTGGGTTCTTTTGGCTTGGTTCATGTTTTGAGAGAATTAAACAAGGTGGTAGCGGGCTAGCTTTAGAAGCTTATTAGCATCAACGAAAGTTTTCTATGAGAAGCGGGAGCTTCTTCATCGTGATGTTAAATCCGGTTGTTTGATCATGATTTCATTGGCTTATATAGTTTTGGGAAATAGTTCTCTATTTTGTATGTTTTCTAAGGTTAGGCTCCTTTGTCCTCCGGTTCTATAAGGGCAAGGCTGGTTGTCCCCTTGTATTATTTTTGTTATTAATAAAATCACTGAGGTACCGTCCACATTTCCTAAAAAAAAAAAAAATAGTATGCATGTTATTACTAAGGTGAGCGTTTGCTTGTAAAGCTATATGTATATGTCAAATATAGTAATAGTTCCAAGCAAATAGGAGAGATTGTTAGGAATATGTTTGCCAACATTTGTTTATATGTTTGCATATTTCAAACCGTGATTTGCTTGTTACCATTTACAACACATATTCAATGTGAGTGACTAAAAGGTTGCGTCAGGTTAGTGTGGCAACTTGTTGAATATTGCATAGGTCATTAGACTAGGAAGTCTTTGTACATATCCAAATCTTAGTCCTACCAACCTATGATGATCTCTCAAATAGATTAGCTTACAAGTGCAAGAACGATTAGATATCTCATCAATAGATATCTCGCTGGCATTTATTCGTTAGGGTCAGTAACTTATGATCAGTGAGACCTTATAGTGCAGCTCCAACATGTCAAGAAGGTTGATGGCGTGTAGATTTGGAAGTCCAGCTCAGCTCCAAATCTACTGCAGAGAGATTACTACTTAGGTCAAGAGGAAAAACGACAAATCTCAACGACCGCGCATACGAAGATTCACAAAGTATCTTTGAGAATCTACTTTTCAACTTAGAGATATGCACCAGATATCCGAGTCTTACTCCTATCCTTTGGATATTTCCTCTCTGTACTTCATCCCGACTTTTTAAGATAAATCAACAAAAAGTCATTTCTGATTACTTGTATGCAGAACGAGGATAAAACATCAAGTCCACATCCATTGGCCAATTTGTTTCACGGACAGATTTCAAGACAAGATCTTGAGGAAAGATTTCTTTTAACCAACGATCCTTAAGATATACTTTGATCTTTGTTGTATTTTGTATAGATTTTCTTGTATCTATAACCTAAGTCAAAGTCAAAATGACTAATGGGCTGCATGTCTATTAGAGTGGCAATTTGTTCTTAGACAATTACTTTTAATAGCTTAGGATTGCTTCTTGTATTTAACTTAGTCTTGAAAGATAACCTCACTACAATAAAAATGACTTTTACAACATTTTTACACAACGTTTTTCAAAAGCGTTGTTAAAACACTCATTTTAGACAACGTTTCTTAATTAAGCGTTGTGTTTTATATTACATACAATGTTTTAAAATAAGCGTTGTTGTTT
>JACONP010000073.1:0-18528 GCA_016624345.1 Platycodon grandiflorus
AAAAGTGCTCTAGTGATCTGTCGATGTCCGCGTTGCGGCGGCTGATGCGTAGGTAGGATGCCCGGTACCGGTGAGCACAGTGTTAGTGGGACTTGTCCTCCGGTAGATACGAGATGAAAAGAGAAGATTTAGGGGAATTTGGGCGTTGGTCGGCTAAAGCCCTCCGAAGAGAGAATGTCGGTATATGGTAAGGTTAATGGTCTTGGGTGAGGATTGTTTTGCTGCTTGAGGTAGATACTGTTGAATGTTTTGGAGATTTAGTAGTTGTGTATTCAATTGAACTTAGGTCATAAATGAAGGCAATCACCTTGTATTATCTGGGAAGAATCTTTGGTTTTGGAACAAGTGGATTTGCCGGTGTCGCACGGGGGTAAGCGTCGTGTGTCCATTTATGGCGGCCGCAATCTGCATTGATGAGCTTTTAATGAGGAAGTGACTGCATTGATGTAGAAGATAGAACTTCTCTGGAAGTGGCATGGATCTTCCAGAAGCAGCTTTACTTAGAGAGCAAGTCACTCTTTCAATCAATGAGGGCTGGTGGTGGCCGGGATGGCGTAGTAGCAAGTGGGCATTGAATGCGACAGCTTTTGTTGACTATCTTTACTTCGGGGTGGAGACCTCGGGGTCTCAATCTTGTAGCTCGGGAATGGGATCTCGCGGGCTCTTTATGTCGAGGTGGAAGACGTCTCGGCCTTGAGCTCCTCGGGGAGGTCGGAATGAGATGAAGGGTATACGTACCCGAGATCCGAGCTGTAATAAAAGCTCGGGATCGGGGTGGTTGTCTTCCAAGCTCCAACTAAGCAAGGCCACGTATCCCGCTTATTTCCACGTGGAGGCGATATATTTTAGTATCTTCAGATATAGATGAATATAGATATATACTCAATATTCCGTCATCCCAATAAAAATAATTCATTTTTCTCTTTAGTTTGTCCAAAAAAATAATCGCATTCTTAAAAATAGTACTCCGTTGCTAAATTATTATTCTCTTTGATTGAATACATAGTTAAGAAAATCAATTGACTCTATTTTAAATACCGGTATGATATGTAATTTTCTTTAAAGCTTATGTGCACATAGGACCATCATCAAAGTATGAAGAAAAAGTAAGGGTAAAATGGTAATAATATTTTCATAGAAAGAAAAGTTTAGAAATAAGATAATATTTTTTGGAACGAACAAAAAAGAAAAATAAGACAATTATTTAGGAACATAGGAAGTAATAATTTTAGTTCAATTTGAAGAATATACAAACAAATAAAATTACAATCATAAGACCTATCAAATGAAATTATTTTTACTAGGACGGAGGGGGTACTATTTAGAGTCCGTTTGGTGCAGCGTTTTCAATATGTAGTGTTTTAAAAACACAACATTTTTAAAACACAGATTTTTCAAAACGCAATATTTTTCTTATAAATGCGTTTGTGATATCACTTCAAAACTCAATTTTTTTATTAGCAGCGTTTTAAAACATGCATTTTGGGAAAAAATTAAAAATTCTAGCATTTTAAAACGCAGCTGCGTTTTGAAAGCGCAGATTTTTTCTGACATTGAAACATAAGTTTTACAAATAAGCTGCATTTTATACTTACATTTTGACCAAAATAGACTAACAAGCAGACTTGCACTCTTTAGATAAACACTCTACTATGGAATTTTTGTAGCATATGACACAATTTTCCTATTCTTTACCGTGTCAAAACTTTCTAAATCAAACAAATGATCGTGGCTGCGATAAGACCTTCCTAGGCTCTCTCAAAGAAATGACCTAACTAGGAAGAAACTTATGGTCCCAAAATAAATAAAATTGGAAAAGGACCTTCTTAGGAACTTATGACAAAATGGAAAAGACCTTCCAAAGAATAAACTGTTTATACATCCCACTTGGAAAAATAATTTTTTTTGCCCGTTGCACAATTTGGGAGTAATCTATTTGATAAACGTAGTTTTAATATTTAAAATATAACCAATGTATTCATGATTTATGTTCAATGTGGTCCCTCCCGTTAAGTGTTACATGTTGTTTATTTGGTGTAATACATGTGATCACTCCGTTTACAAAATGGATGGACACTTATCGACAATGACCACATTGATTACAAATCATGAATGAAATGATCACATTTTTAATATTGGACATACGTTTTTCAAATCGGTTACCCTTAAATCGTCTATGGACAAAAAATATTTTCCCATCTCGATTCTCTTATACTCTCGTTTTGAGGAAAGTCAGTTTTTGATTTTTTTTTCGATTTAGTTAAGTTTGTAGATAATTATATAAATTTAGTTGTTTTTACAATGTAACTATAGATTTGATTTCATACGGCCTGAGTCCATAGGATATATAGTTATGTTTTAATTAAAAATTTAGAAAAGGTCTCATTCTTACTTTAAAATTTGAACCTATAAATTTATTGATATAAAACATATATCATGTTATTTAAAATTTTAGAAAGATGTAAATTTAATAAATAAATTTTATAAACAAATTTTTGGACAACCAAAATAAAGAAGAGTAATGCTAGAGAAATAGAATTAATTTACAAATTCAGTTTAACACAAGTATTAAAATGTTGTATGATACAACTATAAATATATAATTAAGTGTCTCTTTGGTGTAACATTTTCAAAATGCAGTGCTTTTAAAACGCAATTTTTTTTTTATAAATGTGTTTGAGATATTATGTCAAACACACTTTTTATTCCCTACTTGCGTTTTAAAATCTGCGTTTTGAAAAAATTTAAATTTCAATGTTTTAAAATGCATTACATTTTGAATACACGATTTTACCGATATTGAAGCGTAAGTTAAGGAATAAGATGTATTTTAATCTTGTGTTTTGGCCAAAAGCACGAATAAATGGATTCTAAATTGTATTATACAACACTTTAATACTTGCTAAACCAATTCTGTAAATCAATTATATTTCTCTATATTTTTCAATAATTAACTTAACAGTTTCTAATAAACTTCTCTATGAAATTTCAAACGGTTTCCACCGCCACCCACGTGATTTATATCTATAGAACGTGTGTCTAAGAAGAATCAAGGATAACACGCATCGGATGTCCTTATACTTTACTCTAGTTATAGTTTTTGTCCTTGTACATTGAAATGTTCTTATTTCATCCCTGTACAAATTTTTAATGCCATCGGACAATCTCTCCGTCTATATTTTCCGTTATATCAAAGTTATCTACGACATGTGTCTATCATGTGACCCATTTTGAGGGGTATTTTTGTCGTGTCGGTCGTTTTTATTAAAGGGACCAAATTACCCTTATTTAGTTTTAATATAAACTGCATATATGGGTGTTTTATTAATTAGAAAAATACATTATACTACTCCATCCGTTCCTAAATTATTATCTTATTTAATTCGCACCGCAATTAAGAAAAATAATTGACTTGATTATTAATAGTAGTATAGTGTGTAGTTTTTTAATACTTATGTGTATGTAATACATTTAAAGTAGTGAAAAAATAAGGGTAAAATGGTAAAAATGATATCTTAAAAATAAAAATTTTAAATAAGATAAATATTTAAGAACGAATAAAAAGAAAAATAAAATAATAATTTAGGGACGGAGGAGGAGGAAGTAATAATTTCTCTCTCTAATAAATTGCCGACGAGGCTTCATCATGAGCTCCGGCAAGCGATCTCCCATGCAGCTAGGTCAACATCGACAACAGCAAATGGAGCAGCATCAACTGCGATAACTCTAAAAGAATCACCTCAAATCAACATGTGTTTCATATCTCTCTAGCACCTACCCAGTCAAACTCAACCAACTCACCTATCTCAAAACCCTAGCCCTCAAATCCAACTCTCTCGATGGCTTACCTTCCCGTGCCAATCTCACCTCCTTCCAAGAAAACTCCTCGTCACCATCATCAATACTTTCCAAAAATCCTCCAGCCGGATCAACCTCAAATCTTTTCTAGCTCGCTGTCTTAATTTCGCGGACAACAATTTTCAGATTCTGGTGAACATAGATCTTTTTCTAGATTCTAGCTGCGAAGAGGCGGTGTGACAGTGTAGCAACAACTATGACGACTAAGCAGCAACTATGGAGCGAGAGATGAGAAGATCTAAGAGAGATAAAAAAAAAGAGAGAGAGAGAGAACTTATTAAATTTATAAAAGAGTGGGTTAGAATCCGTTTGGTGTAGCGTTTTAAAAATGCAGCGTTCTAAATTGTAGATTATTTAAAAGCGGCATTTTTCTTTATAATACGTTTGTGATATTATGTCAAAAGCGCGCTTTTTATTCCCTCTGCGTTTTAAAATCTGCGTTAAGCATTTGCGTATTAAAACGCAGCTTTTTCTACCGCTTGATATTGAAAGCGCTAAATTAAGGAATAAGCTGCGTTTTAACCTGCGTTTGGCTAAAAGCAGCGCAAAAACAACTCTTATTCACACCCAGCCGTCTAAATACACTCTCTTTTCATTTAGTACAAAAATGTCATTGATTAAAAATACTTTATTGTCCTTAGTGTTACTAACTACACCCCCTTTTGTTTTATTTGATCCCAAAACCTCTAAATACACCTCCTCAATACTTTTGATACACCAACCTTCTTTCGCACAATACACGACAACATTAAATTTTCATTCTCATCTCTTTCCAACATTCTCTAAACCCTAAACTTCTCATCATCCATATTGTTGCAAATATAAAACATGAAGTACAACACAAGTGAAAGGGACAACTAATGTAAGTATTTCCTCTAATTTTAAACTTAAAAGAAATTATTTTTTTGTCTTTTTCAAAGCAAAAACAAGTTGATGGGTACCAAGGTGTTCGACCCTGGGCAGCCAAATACCGAACAACACTAAGGGTGTTCGGTTAACCAGGATCGAACCGAACAAGCCCAGAATTTTTCAATTTAAACCTAAAATTACTCAAACCATCAAATTATATTCAAATTTGTTAGATCCAAGTTGATATGTTCAGAATATAGGCTAAGGGGTGAATAGCCTATGTTACCTTTATTTAAAAATCTCATCTATTTTTGAAATTTGTTTAAGGATAGGGATGAAATGTTTATCGGGTAAGGTCAACTTAATTCCTTTTATAGCAACATAGCTGATGTAGAGATCAGCTTATGTACATCAACAGAATTCATTTGAATAGTCACAGAAGACTTTAAAGGCTGCTGGGAGGTTGAGGTTGTTATACTTTTCTGATGTAGAAGAGTTAAGCAGTGAAAGTACTAGCAGCATAAGTATAACATAGAAGATTGAAGTAGCTGTAAATAAATAGGTAGAAGTACATCATAACAGCAAACTTAAATTTTATATTAGATGCAGTAATCACTTTCCACAAAACAAATTGCTTTAATATATAGAACATATATTATAGGAAAGATAAGTAAAGGCTGAATGTAAACAAGTGTATTTTGTATTAAAATTCAGCAGAGGTTTATTCAAAGGCAAACATGCTTAATACATCAACCTAGAATCTCTAACCTAACAATCTCCCCGGAAGGAAAAAGGAGATATTAAGAAAGCTAAATCAAATTTATCAAAAATACATTGGAAGATGTAGTTAACATTGAGCATGTTGTCTTCCGTAGTTTTAACTCGATAAATTTGTTGTGAGAAGAGATGTGGGTTGTTTAAATAGCAAGTATTTGAACAACCGAGGACAAAACACTCGACCAAATATGATGACACTTTATTACACAACCAAAAACTCTTACAATGGAATGTAAGTCTGCTGGTATGAAGGCAATGTGGATTGATAGGCTCTGGTTCTTCATCGGACATCTTCAAGCAGGTGCAATCTTCAACAGTATGCTGGATGCTTAGTCTCTAGCTATGGATTTGAAGTATAGCGGTTGAAGAGACTTAGTCTTTCGAAAGAAGAAAGAACTCAAATCCAGAAGGGATTTCTTGATTAGCAAAGCTTTTTTTGCCTTTAGAATTTTAGATCACTCTCCCACAAAGTGTTTGTTCTTACACTTTGTGTTTTTCCCACTTTTTGTGTTCTCACACACTTTCGTACTGGTTGATGAGGGATGAGAGGTTTCTTTTATAGGTAGAGAGAAGGAAGGATCCATTGTTTACTTGGATTGATTTTTACACATTGAAGAGGTTCGTTCTTCAATGTATCAGAGTACATTTGTTATGAACTATTGGGTAAAAATCTATATGAAGATTTGGTCTTGATTTTTGTTTGTGATTCAGGCTGAGTGGATATGATTTGACGTTCAGGCTTGGATTGAAGTGCACTGTGACTGGTCCTTTATGGAATACGTCTTGAAGACTGGGGACCAAGCACGTAAGAGAAAATGTTCAGAGGATAATAGTGAAGGCTCAAACATCGATGCATATCTTTAAGCTGTCAGGGAGATTTGCAGAGTGTCCTTTGTGAATCTTTGTAAACTTTAAAGCTTGGAGAACGACCGATGTTCCTATTTGAACTTTGCAGTACTTTTGCAGTCGTTTGATAGAGAACATGGCCGATATGTGAGTAACAGCCGATGTAGAATTGCAAGAGTGAAGTCTGCTGGTGAAACATTGCTAGTGAGACATTGCTGGTAGAAATGTCTGCTAGTGCTTTACAGAGCTAATCCATATGAAAGGTCATCATGATTTGGTAGGAAAAAGACTCGGACATGTACAAAGACTTCCTAGTCTATAGACCTATGCATTGTTTCAGCAAGTTGCCACGCTAACCGGTGCGCAGCCCTTTAGCCACTTGCGAAACATGCGTTGTAATGGGAACAAGCAAATCACCGTGTTAGAATATGCAAACATATATATATATATATATATATCACCGCTTCACATGCATATTCCTAACAATCTCCTCCTATTTGCTTGGGACCATTACTACAATTGACATATGCATAAAGCTCTTTATAGCAGATGTTCAATTCTTATTAATAACATGCCTTCTAATAAATGATCATTTTAATTATCTCAAGACATGCCCTAAGTTGAACTTACAAGCGATAGCGTATGTATAGTCACCTATTGCTAAGTATTTATAGACTCGATAAATGAAAGAACAAATATGAGACAATATTAGAAACATTTTTAGACAATTATGATATATAATTGATAAGAAAGTCATAAAGATGTTTCTAAAAAGAATCTCTTGCACGATGATTTAACCGAAGTTGAGAAATTCGACAAGAAAGGTTTTATCAAGAATTCACAAAAATAGAGTATTCATTTGTTTAAGAATTGCTCTAAGATACCAATTTTTTGAAAACATTGTGTCTTTCTTGTTTAGAGTTTTTACAAGAAAGTAGTCTAAACAGCAGCTTTTAAAGAGTAAAAGTTTTAAGATATGTTGCTTTGAAATTCTCCTCCTAATATGAATATGAAATTGATTGAAGTATCAGAGCAGAAGAAATTGTTTTCTTAATGAAGATTGAGATGCTTTGCTGAAGAAGAAAGAGGGTCACCGAGTTTTGAAAGAATTTTGTTTTCTTCATTAAGTGAGCCTTTGAGCCAAAAAGGCATATGACTTATCTTAGTCATGCAAGTCACAAAGACTTATCCTTCATTTAAGTGAGCCACAAAGGCATAGATAAATCACAAAGATTTAGATGATTCACAAAGATTTTACTAAATCAGACAAGTTACAAAAACTTATCAGGGAAAGGGTGAACTAACTAGCTTAAAGGCATATGATTTATCTTAGTGATGCAAGTCACAAAGACTTATCCTTCATTTAAGTGATCCACAAAGGCATAGATAAATCATAAAGATTTAGATGAATCACAAAGATTTTACTAAATCACAAGTTACAAAACTTATCAGGAAAGGGTGAACTAACTAGCTTAAATTTTCTCCTTGATTCTTTATGCAAAAAGTCCTAGTTCTCTTAGCTCTAATATAGAGTATTAGAGGAGAGATATGGGTATAATGCAGAATGCATTATATCCTCCTTTGTGTATATAACGAAATATATACGTCTCCTCCTTACTTCTCCTTCTTACTAATGTACATTATACATTACAGCTTCCTCTTTATGATATGACATATACTTTGATATGGCACATACATCTCCTCCTAATATGTATATGTCAAATTATACTTCTCTTCCTTAATATTCACAAGCCACGAAGTAACTTCTTCTTCTTATGTTGTCACAAGCTACGAAGGGAAGTGTTAGGAGCAAAGGGGAGTCCGAGGAATGAAGGGGAGTGAGAGAACTATATGATGTGATTCCAAGATCGTGACAAAGCGGAACCAACCAAGAACGCGGATTAATAACAGAAACAATGAATTGAAACGAAAAGATAGGGAGCTTCCTCAACCCTAGGGCGGATTTAATCCCTAGAACCTTGGGGCACCTTAACCCACTAATCACAATTGATTAGGAACCAAGATCACGGAACGCCACAGCACTGCGGCTCAACAAACTTGATAAGTTCAAGGGTTTGAGAATTCTAGTCCAAGAAATCTCAAAAGCTCACAATATTGTGAAAACTCAATTCAATCAAATATATCTCAAAGTTAATGTTTTACAATGAAAGAAAAGAAGTATTTATACTACTCAATACCTAAAATAGTCCTACTAAAGCTAGGAAACACTTAACCCTAGTCAAAGTTTGTTTTAGGGTTGGAAAATACTCAAAAATACCCTAAGTTACCAAAATACGGACTAAAACGCATTCGGTCAAAAGCGAAAAGCGCCTTGGCGCTGCGCTAAGATTGCGTCGTGGCCCATAGTTTCGTCCAAAGGCATTTTTGAATTGTTTAAACTTTTCGAATTGACAAATAGGCCCACAAAGTCTCTAGGAACATCCTCTAAGCCTCCAAACTTGTTTGTAAACTTTGGATCAAGTTTATATAAGCCCCTCGAGTCTTTATTTCATGCTTATTTGACCTCCAACATGTAATGATCCTTCCTTCATTTCCTTGATCATCCGTGAGGTTCTTCCCTTGATCCTTCAAGCTCAATCTCTTGAATCTTGTCGAGTATCCGTTGAAGTAACCGAATCACCAATAAATCCACGAATCAAGTTTGTATAGAATCCTTGAATCTCCCAAGCATACGCCTTTTCTTGGGCCTCGACTGGGCTTGAGTGACTTTGAACCCAAACGAAGATAAGTGTATCACTTGACTTATGCCTTGGTTCTTAGCTTGATCCATGGTTCTCATCACTATATCAACAAACTAAAAAAATCAGTAGATATAGAGACGATGGATACATAGAGAAAATAATGAATACGTTGAGTGTCAATATATTCATTTGAAAGAAAGAACAAAAGTAGCTATTGTCATGTTCTTTATTAAAAGTGTCTTAGGTTTTATTCGGATAGAGAGGATTGGATTTGACTGAGGATAGGGTGTGGCTTAAGGCGAAGATGGTGAGGTTGGAAGTTTGAAGATACACAAACGATACAAATTTATTGATCTTGAGGGTGATAGGTATGGAAGGTGGTTTGGTATAGGCTAAGGTTTGGGTGATTCTATCTGGATTGTTTGTAATTGTTGTGCCTCGATACTAATTGTGAATTATTATTGGGTTCCTAAATTAAAGCAATTGTTAGATTGAGTTAATTGTTCTCAGCAATTGTTAGGTTAGGATTTTGGATTGGGAATATTTTTGCGAGACACTCATGATGTTTAGCCTTGAATAAGAATATGCGATTTGTTTAAGGCTACATGTTCAGTAGACTCTCCTCCTGACTTGGAGAAGAATAGACTCGATATGGCATTGTCTCTTCCTGGTTAGCAGTTAAACTGCATAGAGGGGTTCACATAATGGTTCATGACCAGGATATAGCAAAAATGGGAAGGATGAGTAAGGTTTTCTGACATCAGTTTATGTATAAGCAATTTAGAATTTGATGTCGATTTGAAGAAGTAATGGAATGAGAATTATAAGTTTCTTGATCAGCAGTCTTTTAGAATGGCTCAATATGAGGCTTCTTCTTGAATGGTGTAGGGTAATGGCTTTTTGTGACGCCCCGACCCAGATTCCAATACGAAATCCCAAGGTCGTCGCGCTAAAACAACAAACAAGCAACAACAAGCAGTAAAAACACGTGGCGCAACCACCCGCACTTACTACAAAACCATGATAATAAGAACTTGAATAAAATAAAATCAATCATCGACATTACAGCGGAACCCAACTAATAAAACACAAGTATAAGATTTTGGAGAAAACCATTTATACCAACAACTACCTCGGCCACAACATGCGGGAACAAGCATAACCACAAGCTACAACATGCTTGAAAAAATAACTGAATTAAAGATATCACAGAGTACACAAGCTCGACATACATGTGTCGGCTACTAAGAGAATAATACGTACCACAATGTAACAACACTACCCAAAGTAAAGCCTACATGACTTTACATAACCATTCGTCCTCACTAAAAGAATTACTATCACTAATAACAAAAGCTCCAAGGGTTACAAAGCAAAAGACCACCTGTGAGCTAAACGAGAACACTATCCGACCTCATCGCGAACTCCCTGGCTAGCTCGGATCTAAGGAAAAACATATAAACAACAAATAGGGTGAGTCGAAACTCAATAAGTTACTAAATGCAACTATATGTCATGACATAATGCTCAAGCATCAAACGTAACATGGTAATACATTTATATATATCACAACTGAACATGTATCATCACCATTGATATACGATTCACATAAATCACACGTAGCACTTTGATGTCCACAGAAGTACTCATAATAACCACAATATAAAGGATATCATTTCTCTTTGTCCATCTTTGCATTGCTCTTACAATACACAAAATAACCAAATGTGCCTCGATACCCGTGTATGTAGTATCGACATCCTCGATTAATACCATTGAGTTCAATCTAGTAAACCAAAGCCATGCTTATTGCTACAATAGTGGGGCTACTTCTCAACTGTGGCCAACAGAAGAGGTGTGTGTGAACTCCGGTACGACGACTTATAGCAATCACAAACATTGATTTGTGAAGACTATAGGTCGTCTCACCTTACTCGACCAACGACGCCTGCTGGACTTACACAATGCACAAGTAGATGTTCTTAATCATCTAATGCAAATAACCATCAAGTTCAAAAGTAGGGAACTTGACAAATAATAAGTAGATTATTTATTCTACCATCAATTATCATTCAACACATACTTGCAAGAATTCTAATCACCACATTAGAGCCATTTATAGGTCTCTACTTTAACAGTACCACAAACACGGAGGACTAAAATCTCAATCAATCGAACTCCAAACCTCGTAGTAATTTAACATGTTGTTCGGGGGATTATAATCTTCCCTAAAATCAACTTCTTAGAGTCATTGCTAAAGTTCATAAAATTAGGGCAAGAATGCTATATGCAACATTTTCCCAATTCGAGTCTCAAGTTCTCTATTTATGAAAATCCTAAGGTTAATGTTCAACCCTAGCTCATCCAACATTATTCAACCCAAGAACATATCACAAGCATAATGTACCCATCTCAAGATAGAATTTATACATGAAAATAACATCCATAGCAAGTCATACATGATTATTGATGAACTAGCATACCATAAAGCTTAAAGCATACAAAAAGGGAGTTTAGTAACTTACCTAGAACCGAATATCAAGCCAACAAAATCACGATCGAAGTATCTAAAGTTGCTCCCTTATATACTCGACACCAACACAATGACGGTCTCGGATCGTCAATCGGACGGTTAGATATTTGGGAACTCAAACACACATACTAATCTCACCAAAGCTCTCACACACACACACACACTTGAAGGCTTCAATGGAGGGAATGAAGGGAAAATGGAGTCCTCTCCACTTCATTTAAGTGGTCAAAAATTCAAACAAAGGGAGGTGGTGGCGTGGCTCAAGGAGAGCCACCCAAATGGTTAACATTGCCAAAATAAATAAAATAAAATAAGCGGTCTTATGCGCGCGTAGAGGCGGCAGCATGCTTTATCGCGGGCACCTAAGCGGCCGCATAGATTCTAGAAAGTGAGGGTTATGCACGCTAGCACTATGCGGCGCATAACTCCTAGGTTTAGGCTAAAATGTTCCTAGGCTGTCCAAAGGTGATTCCAAACACTCTCAAGTCAACCTAAGATGATACAAACCTCAAACTAAGTCTGAAGCAAACCCGAAACAACCCATAACAATGTAGTAAACATAGCACGCCAAGAATAATTAATTACAAGAATTTAAATCATATATCAAGGCATAATTAATCTAACAATTCTTATAAGTATGAAATGAAAGAAAGAATTAGGGCATAAATCAACTAGCATGCTACTCAAACAAGTATAATATGTAAGTCTAACATGTCAATCATACAATAAGGCAAATAATTCATACATAGGAGGAACCGAGGTGTTACACTTTTGGTTGGAAATATGTGAATGAAAGGATATTTAGGAAGGGTATGAGGTGATCAGCCATTTTGAGAGAACATCAGTTTGAATATTTAGATGAAGGCGTTCATAGGATTAGGTTCAAGTTCTTAAGTTAGGTACATGTTCCTGATGTTAAGGATAGCTGAACAAATAAGAAAGAATCCTGCTCTTGGATTGTACAAGAGGTTTGCCTACAGTGACACCTTGTGTTCTTCAAGATTGGCTGATTAGGTTAAGGGAGGTTAAGGCACGGGCATAGGTAAGTTTAAGTAAATGAAGGATTGTTGGAAAGATGGGTCAGCAAGTACAGGTATGGACTCAAAATTTGAACAAGCATAAGTCATTTTGAGAGGAACAAAAGAAACATCAGAAGGAATACCAATTGTTGGTAATGAGGTCAAAAAGTCACACAGACACAAGACAACCATTACTTAAAAGGTATTAGGTTTTGAAGATCAGTGAAGTTTCCTGACAATAGTTAATGCTGGTTGGTACAAGAACAATCATCATTAAAGACAAAGTAATCATGAAAAATAATTTGAAGAGTTCATTGTCTTGAAAGGGGGGATAACAAACAGGATGTATAGTAATGACTTAACTGGTATCTTGAAGTGTGGGCTTCTTTCTGTATCAATTTAGGTCATTATATCCCTCAGCAAAGTAGAGATTTTGCTGAAGTTATCTTCATACTTGGACATGTTCTTCAGATGTCTAAAGGGAATGAGGCATAATATATGACAACAGGGGTTATATCAGCTGCTCACTCCTGAGGAAAGACTATGTTTTGAAAACAGCAGTCTTCCTAAGTCCAAAAATATCTAACTATCTAATGAGAAAGGTCAAGCTCCTTAAAGTTTACCAACTTCCTTTCATCAATTCTTCACATGATAAAGTATAACAGAGTGATTTGAATTCAGCCTGTCTACTAATTAGTTGTTAGTCAAGATGATACCAATTATTGTGTGTGTGTGTGTATATATATATATATATATATGTATGTATTATTGTGTGTGTGTATATATATATATATATATGTATATGTATATATATATGTATATATATATATATCAATTGTTGATACTCATGAGCTATCTTTAGAACCAGACAACTTAAGAGTTTTCAGTATCATTATGGAATCTGCTAACCTTACCTTTTATTACCGTAATCTTAGTGGTCAAACAAGATTTGATAGTTTTTCAGACTAAAAACACGAGTCGTTGTTGTGTTATTAAAGGAAGGTAAAAGCCTTGGATTTTTTATTTAAAGCACCGGGACATTGAATTTGAATCACATAAGTATTTCCATATACTTTGATAAAATAATCCTTACAAATTTACAATGCTTTTAGTAGTCTTTAGTTTGAACAATGGACAACTTGGTTCAAAGTGGATATACTAGAGATCTTGTAGAATGAAATTTAAGATTTGAGATAGAGTAATGAGTTGCAGCTTCCTTTACTTAAAGATGAAGTGTAGACATAATAAGTCATCCTTTAAGTTGTTGTAGTCTACTTATTTGAACTCTTGAAGAGATCAGCAGATATTGATTTTCATTAAGGTGAGTTGATCAATTTCAGAAATGCAATTTTCCAAATGGTTAAAGGGAAGTTGTATTCTTCAAAGATAGAAAATATCACATTTGTAGTAGATATTCAAGGACAATTTAGCTGTTGGGGTTTCAGCTGAGTTTGTAGAGAAATTGTATGATCATCACTTACGACATACTTCACCGCATTTAATGTTAAGTAAAATTGCAAGGTGAAGAGCAAGTATTAGATCAATACAATTAAAACATAGTGATTCATGCTATCGAGGAAGAATAGAAGAGATAGACATGAAGGAAAGTTGTTGAACTTGTATTAACATCTCAAACAATTTAAACAAGATATTACAGAGATTTACAAGAACTATACAACTAGAAATAACTATATTGCTGATTACAAGTATATGTTAAGCAATGATTCATTTTTGAAAGAGAAAATTTGTTACAGATCATTATCTAAGATATCCTAATCCAGAGGACATGATGGGTGGACATCAACCATGGAGTTCGGAATGGATCAAGATGGCTAATACTTTTTGATCTCCTCCAACTCTGGGGGAGGAGGAAGAATCTATACCAGGAGGTTATCAAGGAAGAAACTCAGGGTGATAACCAACAAAGATTCACTATTATGACCTCGAATCCCCTTTGATAAACATAAGGATGGATGGCAGTCGTTTGCGGTCATCATCTTTATTAACATCCCTTAGCCACTTCTAGCTAGGGTGGCCTGCCTCGACCATTTTTGAGGTGATGGTGGTATACTTACATATGACGAGAGTTGTTTGGAACAACAATTCACCGATCCTCATTGGACATTTGGTAAATCTTACAGGTGTTCTTCATTGTTACATTTATGTATACCTTGAGAGTCACAATGGTCAGATTGGTGTATGCTAAGTGGTTTCCATAGTGATTCATCTGAAATCAATTTAGTATATCAATAAGATTGATAACCAAATGTTAGAAAGGGACTGAAATCACTAAGAACATTAATTGATAATCTTCTATTTTGTCTTTTAATCGAAATGATTATAAACATATTCTTTAGGATTTCGAAAATCAAAAGTTTAAGGCAACGAGATTCAATATCATTTAAAGATATTTGGCCAGAACTTTTAGAATATCGAACAAGAAAATATCTCTTATCAAACAGTTTTAAGAAGCAAAAATTGAAGTCTTACAATTAAAGATTTCTGAAACAGATGTTTTGATAAACTTCAACAGATAATGTAACTATGTTTTAAAAAGATTTTTGAAATACTTAACACAGTTTATGTAAAGAGTTTTTCATTTTTGAATCAAATTGGTGAAGTTTAAATCAATTCATTATATGTAACAAAAATAAATTGAAAACAACTTCGAAGGGATTTGAAAGAATCATACCCAGTTGTTGAGGTGATGAATTGATCATAATATGGGATTGATACTTAGCAACATTTTGAGAAGGAGTTTGAATCGGTGTTTAGCATTGTATGAATCCTCATTAGTTTGTGTAATTTGGTACTGGAGATTGGAAGAGGAAAGGCTCTATTTATACTCACGGAGGTAGACGAAAGGACAGATTTAATAAGTGAGATATACTGTTTATCTGTCTTTTCCCATACCCTTATGATGCCAGGTTGTAAACCTGAGGGTATGTCATTCTCGAGATTTGGTAAATCTTTTTGAAAAAGTAAATATTTTGTTTAGTCAAACACGTTTGTTGATTTTACTAGAGATCTTTGAGAATAGTCTAAACTTTAAGCGAAGTAGTCACTTAAGTAAAATGTGCCTTTACTTTTAATAGGCTGGTGAACAAAACAAGTCATTAAAAGTTTTTCTCTATAAGTCAGCATATAAGCGAGGCTTATGAAGTGCATGTTAGCTGTTGTGGAACTTCATCCAACTGTGTTTTGAAGGGCGTTTAAAACATTTCGGTCAGTGATATAAGAGCGTCTCGACCGGTTTTGGAAAAGCGTTAAAATAAAATAAATCATTCAAACATACAGATATAACATGAAGAGCATAGTATGATAAGACTTTATTAATGCATCATATCTGATAAAAGATTTAAGAAAAAGGTTTAGCAGATATGGATGCATACACATAACAAAGAAGTTACTTACATGTTTTGTGTATATAATCTTGGACTCATCAGTGGATTTCTATAAGATAGATTCCATAGTCCAAGAGATTGATTCATCATAGTGAGATAGAGAAGGGTAAAGGAGGAATTCATCTAGTCTTGATAGTCCTTCAAAAGTAAACAAGTTGATTTCTACTAATGAAGAGATGTTGTGTCTTTGATCTTTTGTCATGTGAGTTCACGCTAAATACTCATTGAAAAAATTATTAGCAACATTTATGAGCTAAGAGTAGCTCGAAATTCAATAATACAAATGAGATCTAATAAACACATTTAGTAATGAACAATTACTAAACATGACTTATAAGTGTAATCGATATGATACAGTTAGAAACACGGATTACTTTCTCATTTTTCTTTTGACCACATATGCTCATAGTCATTTGGAGAACTTGTTCTGAAGTTGAGCATAGGTTCATTGGGTATCTTATAGGCAGAAGCTTTTCGTTGAAGAAGAGCAGTTTCATCATAGAAATTCTTAGACCAAGAGCTAACTTTCATCAAACTTAAGAGATGACTTGAATGATTTCCTTTAAGTTACTTAAAGTCTCTTCGTTATTTTGCTTTAAACTTTAAGTGATTAGTTACATACTTTCTCTGAATAAATGATTAGCAAAGTCTTCAAAAACTAAGTATCATAGAATGTAGGGATCAACAGATTCCATGATAGGGAGTTTTTGATACTTAGACATGTCCAAACAGATACTAGTACGAACCTCAATTTTTTAAGATACAAGATCATAAGTATTTGAACTGAAAAGTTTTTCTCGAAAAGGTGTTGGATTGAAACAATTGTTAGCCTTATTTCAAGATAGCAATCTTCCGAGAGACATCGATCTTAGTAATTCATCCATCAAGTATGAAATTTAAGAATTTCTTTGGAGGATATATCAATAGATTTGAAAATAAAGGAATATTTCTTGAGGAAAGTATTTTTAAAAATAGATATTATCCTTGCAAGTCAAGCTTTATTTTAACTATAGTACTTTTCTTCATAATATCAATTGAAGAATTTACTTATATCATTAGAAAGAATTTCCTAAAGCCATCAAATAGTCATCATAGTAATTTTCTCTCACATAGATTTTGAAAACCAAAATGATTTTGATTTATAAAAGCATTTTGAAAATGTATTCCAGATCTCTCAGTCAAAAGATTTTTAGAAATGAGGATTTTGAAAACAAATCTTTTGACTATGCATCTATCTGAGCTACATGATCAAAACTCTCAGATTGTTAGAACTGGAATGAAGTTCACAGAGTACAAGCTCTAGATACCAATTGTTAGGTCCATGTTGATATGCTCAGAATATAGGCTAGAGGGGGTGAATAGCCTATGTTACCTTCATTTAAAAATCTCATCCATTTTTGAAATATGTTTAAGGACATGGATAAAATGGTTATTTGGTAAGGTCAACTTCCTTTTATAGAAACATAGCTTATGTAGAGATCAGCTGATGTGCATCAACAAAATTCATTTGAATAGTCACAGAAGACTTTAAAGACTGTTGGGAGGTTGAGGTTGTTATACTTTGCTGATGTAGAAGAGTTAAGCAGCGGAAGTACTAGCAGCATAAGTATAACATAGAAGATTGAAGTAACTGTAAATAATTAGGTACAAGTACATCATAACAACAAACATAAATCTTATATTAGATGCAATAATCACTTTCCACAAAACAGATTGTTTCAATATATAGAACATATATTATAGGAAAAATAAGTAAAGACTGAATGTAAACAACTGTATTTTATATTAAAATTTAGCAGAGGTTTACTCAAAGGCAAACATGCTTAATACATCAATCTAGATTCTCTAACCTAGCAATCTCCCTGAAAAAAGAGATTAAGAAAGCGAAATCAAATTTATCAAAAATACATTGGAAGATGTAGTCAACATTGAGCATGTTGTCTTCCTGTAGTTTCAACTCGATAAATTTGTTGTGAGAAGAGATATGGGTTGTTCAAATAACAAGTATTTGAACACTGAGTGCAAAGCATTCGACCAATTATGATGACACTTTATTGCATAATCGAAAACTCTTACAATGGAATGTAAATCTGTTGGTATGAATGCAAGTGGATTGATAGGCTCTGGTTCTTCATCGAAAATCTTCAAACAGGTGCAGTTTTCAACGCTAGGTTGGATGCTTAGTAGTCTCTAGCTATGGATTTGAAGTACACACTGAAGAATGAGTTTTTGAAGGAACTAAGAACTCAAATCAAGAAGGGAGTTATTGATTAAGCGAAGCTTCTTTTTACCTTTAAATTTTAGATCACTCTCCTCAGAGTGTTTGTTTGCTTACACTTTGTGTTTTTTCTCTCTTTGTGTTCTCTCACTTCCTACTTATTTGGTTGATGAGGGATGAAAGGTTTCTTTTATAGGTAGAGAAGGAAGGATCCGTTGTTTACTTGGATTGAGTTTTGCCTTGGAGAGGTTAGTTCTTGATGTATGAGTACATTTGTTATGGATTGTTGGGTAAAATCTATATAAAGATTTGGTCATGATTT
>JACONP010000074.1:0-17898 GCA_016624345.1 Platycodon grandiflorus
AAGTTGAGGAACATAGGCTCCAACATAGCGGCTTAGTGTCAATGTGGTGAATGTGGCGTGAGTCGAGCTGATGCTAGTCCTCATGAAGATTTGGTGTCGAGTTTAAATTTGTCTCCTAGGGCTCTCTCCCACGACCTTTGTTACTTGACTTGGCGGGTTCTACTCCTTAGCAATCTTTTATCTCATAACGTTGATGCGGATGGCTTTACTATGGTCAAGCCTAGAAAGAATCGAAGCAAATCGTATCTCCTCCTTCTTAACCTCATCCTTGGTCTTCTTCTGTGATCTTTCTAAATGTTTCTTAATGGTTTCGTTGATATATTGGAATATTAGAGGTATTGGTAATAAGGCTTCTTCTAGGTCGTGCAAAAGGTTATTTCGTTTGCATGGGTCTTCTTTTCTTGCTATTCTTGAACCTATGATTCACGCTAATCAGATTTCCAAATACAAAAGGTTGTTTGGGTGTGCTGGTTGTGTAGCTAATGTTAATGGTAAAATCTGTTTGTTTTGGAAACATGATTTTGATTGTAGGGTTATTTGAGATTGACCAGGGCTATTACTCTTGATTGCTCATCCTCAATGGGAGGATAAAATTAATATTACGGTGGTGTATGCGAGTTGTGATAGATATATTCGTAGAGAACTTTAGGATGAAATTATGGATCTGAGCTCTTGCAGGGATCCTTGGTTTGTTATTGGTGATTTTAATTGTGTCCTTGATCAATCGAAGTTGGGTGGTAGACCTATTAAGAGAAAAGTTGTTGTTGAATTTTCGGATATGGTGCAATATTCTGGGTTTATCGATGCTGGTTATATTGGTAATATTTATACATGGGTTGACAAACCTAAAGGGAAGCCTTCTATTCTTCAGAGACTTGATAGAGCTTTCTATAATGCAGCGTGGTTGGATAAATTTCAAGCTACTACGGTTTCTCATATTAATCGTACTTGCTCTGATCATGCTCCCCTTGTCGTTCAAGTCAAAGTTCTTGGTGATATTATTCATGGGAGTTTTCGGTTTCGAATATTTGGGCTAAGCATGTTTCTTTCCGTTACGTGGTGGACAATTCTTGGAATTCGTATATGGATGGGAGGCAACTTGTTTGTTTTGCTAAAAATCTTGCTAGATTAAAAGGATATTTCAAATGGAATAAAGAAGTTTTTGGTAGGGTTGATCAACAAGTTAAAGATCTGAAGATGATGAGTGAGTCGATGTGAGCTAAACCTTCAAAATGATCCTAATGATAATACTAAAGTGCCTCTTATCACGGCACAAGCTCGGTTTATTTACTAAGCTTAAGATTGATGAAGATTTTTTGGCGTCAAAAGGCTAATATCTCGTGGATAAAGGATGGAGATAGGAATTCAAAATTTTGTCACTCTTATGTTGAAAGAAAAGACGAGTATTCATTCATCGAATTCGAATAGAGATGGTATTTGGATTTTCAAGAAAGATGATATCCAACATCTTTGTCTGATTTTTTTTCGGAACAACTTCAAAGCCTGTTGATAACCCATATGATGATATTCGGATGTCATTCCTTGCCTTGTCAGAGATTGATAATGATATGCTCCACACTGTTTCCGTCTATGGAGGAGATCAAAGATACGGTTTTGATGATGAATATGTAAAGTCAAAGTCTGTGGTCCTAAGCGTTTTAATGGTTTTTCTATAAAGAGTTTTGGGACATCAACAATTCTGATTTTGTAGGGCTATCACGGAATTTTTCTCCGGATTTTCCCTTCCTCGAGTTGGACAGACTCTTATTGTTATGCTTCCTAAAGTTAGTGCTCACGAGATTCAATGAGTTTAGGCCGATTAGTCTTTGTAATTTCTCTAATAAAGTTATTACAAAGCTTCGCTACTCGGCTTGCTTCAATTTTACCTCGAATTAACTCTCCGCAACAAAGTGGATTTGTCCAAGGTCGGTTAATTCATGAGAATGTTCTTCTTGGGCAGGAAAATGGTCCAATCTATAAAGAAAAGGTAAGAGGATCTAATGTGTGCTTAAAGCTTGATATGGCAAAGGCTTATGATAGAATATCTTGGTTTGCTCGATTAAAGTCATGCAAAAGTTTGGTTTCTCCGTCCGGAATGATTTAATTTTTGTCGTATTCCTCTTGTTGGTTTTAGGTGCTTGTTAATGGAGAATCGGTGGTTTTCCATTCTTCTCGAGGGCTTCGTCTAGGTGACCCAATTTCTCCTACCCTTTGTATTATGGCTGCTGAGGTTCTTAGTAGAGGCCTTAATATGCTTCATTCTAATTCTCCTCGTTTTAGATATCAAACTCACATCAATACTCCAATGATTTCTCACTTAGCCTATGCCGATGATATCATTATTTTTTGCAATGGTTCGAAGGATTCTATGGAAGCTCACATGAGATGTTTACATTGGTATCAATCTTTTTCTGGGCAATTGGTTAGTATATCGAAATCATGTTATATTTTGGGTGTGGAAGATGTAAATAGAGATGCAATCATCACTGATGTAACGGGTTTTGTCAAAAAGACTCTTCCGATCACTTATCTTGGCTACCCTTTATATGTGGGACGGAAGAAAATTTCTCTCTTTGATTCGGTTATTGCTAAGATGGAAGATATATTGGCTTCGTGGAAAGGCAAACTTTTATCCTGTGGTGCTAAGCTTACTCTTATTGGTCATGTCGAAGTGCAACGGGCAAGAGTACCCGGTCGTCCACAAGTAATACAAATGCGTGAGCACAAGTATCGATCCACGAGACAATTTCGGTATAGTACTAAAATTGTGGATTTAATGACTTTATCTAAACAATCGAGTATTTTTTTAACAGAGAAGTAAACTAATTTTAAGCAATTAAAAGTGAGCAAGAAATATTGATTACCAAACACACGCAATTAACAGATTTAAATTATCAAGGGTGATAAGGCTAGGATTGTAATTTCACTCCATTTATCCACATGCTCAATTAATCCACTCTCTCTCAATTCCTACAATTTATTAAGGGTAGTCGAGGACACGATTTTAGTCACTACGGGCTCTCGCATCTTATAGCAACCCTAATTTTCCCACCTATCTATGGGCTCTCGCATCTTATAGATAGAGTGTGAAAATTGCAATAAACACAAGTCCTCAAAAATGGCTATCGGGTTTTGTGCTATATTTCTATGCTACAAAATGCCAACAACTAAATTGCTAGGTCCGGAATGTAAAGGTAGCTCTCGCGGATACAAAACACTCCCAAAATCATCTAATTATTGATCAAGTAATTAGAAGCATTACAAAATAGTAACCCTAGCATAAATTATAATTATTTTGAGAGAGGGAAAAATATTAGAGCATGCTTCAAAATTAGAGATTCATCACAATCCTAACGATAAATATTTAGCTCATAATGCAAGAGAAATCACACACAAATATTCCAAGAAAATATTGCATAATGATATTAAAATTAAAGAGTATAAGATACAATACTTCAATGGAGATTTTAGTGAGAATCCCTTGGCACTCCTTGACAAAATCTAATGAAAAGATGAAGAAAACCCCAAAAGTGAGCTGCTGTTTTTTTTCTTCCTTCTCGTACGTGCGTCCCCTTCTTCCAAACCGATATCTTCCTTTCTTTCTTTTGAGAATGATCTCCCACAATTTAGAGTACTCCACAAGCTAAGGAAGGGCAAATTAGACATTTGTACAGGCTTTTACATTTAAAACCAAAGGGATTAATTTGAAAAATGGAGGGAATGGGTTTTGGGTTTGGCGATCCACGAGGCAGCCCATCAAAGAAGACCGCGGACTATCCAAGCGAAACGGGCGAGAGGGTGATAGAGAAAAGATAGGGCGGATGGAGGCGGATCCGGAGCTCATTCGAGTCGGCGGGTGCCGGAGGTGGGCGGGGCGTGGCGCTCGGAAGGGTGACAGCGCCGCACGGATAGGTTTCGGCTTATTGCGCGTGACCCCGGACTTCGATTGTTGCTCCGGTGCCCTTAGTTCTTCAAAGCGGCGCAGTCCCTATCCTCCCGGGCCTTGCAATTTAGTCCCAAGCCAACCTCCGTTAGACTCCGTTAGCCTCTTTCTCTTTGAAACACTTAACGGGCTCGGCGGAAGTTGATGAATGGCTTTATCAATGCAATTCTTCAACATGCTGCCTTGAATCTCCCATAATGCTATGAATTGAACCTTTAAAGCTTGAATTCATGCCCATTGACTGAAACAAAATAAAATCACATTATAGCAATTCCTAGGGCAATATAAATATGAAATTCATACAAAATGGGGGCAAAATATGGGGAAAAGATATATATACAATTACGAGCTCATCAACACCCAAACTTAGACTTTGGTCGTCCTCGAGCAAAGAGTAGATATAACAAGAAACATGAGCTGGGAAAGAAAACTTGCTTAAAACATCATGCTCATTACATTATAGAACTCCTCTTTGGGGTTGAAAACATGATAGCAAGAACCCACCAAGATTCTCAAGCTAATAAATCCATCCCATTCACAACCAAAGAATCAATGCAAAGCTAACAAATCTCCAAGTACTTAGTCTAGTGAGATTATGCAATCAAGGTGAGCAAGGCAATAGATATATATGAATCTCACACAAGGAAATTTTAAACCATGCTTTCAAAAGGAATTTGCTAACACAACCATAAGTAACAACATGATCATTAGGACTTTTCAAGTTTGTAATGTTGGGCCAAAGTTGGGGCTAACAAAGAAGAGATAGGATATAACAAAGCAAGAGAGCATAAAATAGGAGTCTTCAAACCAACACTTGCCTCAAAAATAGGCTCATTCTTCTTAGAACCACACAACTTGCTTCAACAATCAAAATTTTCAATAAAAATTAAAGAAGCATCTCAACTACCCCAAAAATTAGAAACTCCCTTTGATTTTCTCCAATTTGATAATGATGAAGAACAAATGGCCTTTTTGACCTTTTTCAAATAGCCCCTTTTTTTTTTTCAAGAGGCTTTTCAAGACTTTTCAATCCCACCTCAACAACAATTTTCTCACACTTTGGCACCGAGAAGATTAAGAACAAGCACTTCCATGAACAAAACACACCCTCCAAGATATAATGTGACAATTCATTTCAAGAGGCTTTTCAAGACTTTTCAATCCCACCTCAACAACAATTTTCTCACACTTTGGCACAGAAGATTAAGAACAAGCACTTCCATGAACAAAACACACCCTCCAAGATATAATGTGACAATTCATTCCAATTCATGCTCTCTCAAAGGGTTGGATAAAAGTGTTTAGGTTCACGGGATAGGTCGATGGGTGATAGAAATGAAGTCGAATGGGGTCGTGTGTGCTCTAGGCACACGCCATTCTTTGAATAAGGCTCAAATGGGACACTAGGGATTCATGATAAATGGGTAGAAAAGAAAGGGCTCAATCGATCCAAAGATGGCCTAAATCATATCAAAATTGCTACAATGATCATGCTTCGCTTTGAAGATAGTCAAACATGGCATTCAAATAATCCTTCACTTAACATTCACTCTACCAAGCTCTTTATGAATAGCATAAGCTTTCGCTAGATAGCACTCAAAGAAAATCAAGACTTACATGCACCATGAACTTGAGAAGCATGCTTGAGATAAATTAACATGAGAATCCCAACAATATTCTAGGCTATCATATAATCAACCCTAGAATTGCAACTACAAAGTAACAAGCATGGACCAAAAAGTCTAAATTTTTCAAAAATATTAAAGGCAAAAGAGTTTCGCAAAAACTCAACCCCACCCCCAAACTTAAAGATAAACATTGTCCCCAATGTTTATAAAATTGCATATAAATGAGGAGGGAAGAGAAAACTCCCGCAATGTAGTCCAAGCCATGAAAAATTCACTCCATAGAATGCCCGAGTGTTAGGTCCAAGGTTGCTCTATATAGGCTAGAAGGGGGGGTTGAATAGCCTATGTCCAATTTTTGAAATTGATTCAAAAATCTTACTTCACTAGGGTTTTATAAATTTTGCAGGCGGAAGACTTGTGAAGCACAGGACAAGTTGAGAATGGCTGATCTTGGCAGGACAAGATCAGCAGTTCTTAACAGATTGGAAATCTGGAAATTTAAAGCAACACAATCAAATCACAATCACACACAAATAGACAGAATATTTAATATGGTTCACACTTATAAATAAGTGCTACGTCCACAACCAAAGTGGTCAACTTTGGATTTGAAAATCGTGTACTAAGTTTTTCCACTAGATATTTTACAAACTAAATCTCTAATGGATTGTGTACAAAAATTTAGTTGACCAAGTGTTTGTGTGGGAGAATTGATATCTATAAGATACAATTCTCGTGAGCTATGAAAAGCTAGGTGTTGCAATCAATGAGGAGCTTTAATGGACTGATCGTCTTAGAGTGAAGCTCTTCAAAGAAAGAAGTACAGATAGGACGTTTAAGCTTTTAAAGCACTTGAAGAAGATGAAGAAGATTCAGAGTTGTAGTTGTTGAAGTGTGTTGAATGCAGCAATGGTGTCTCCTTTTATATGCAGGAGGAAGCTTGGAGCCGTTGGTGATCTTCTAATTTGAATTTAAGAGCAATTAATGCTCTAATCTGGTTGTTGACTCCTGATAGGCTGGCCTGTAGCTTGCAGTCTGTCTCCTGACACTTTGCTAAAAATAGGCGGTCTGCTTGCGGGGAATGTCCTTTTGAGTGTATGCCAAGAATGGAAACCTTCATTGAATGTGATTTGCGGGTTAACGTTGCATCGAAGTCAATGAGGTCTTGATTAGGACATGTCTTAGAGATCTCTATCGGACGTTCTTAAGGTTCATCGACATTGCGATGAAGCTTGGCCGATATGAGCTTGTCCGATATTCAACGAAAGATGCTTATGCATGTTTTGCCTATTGTGCGAGAGGACGTCCGATGTCCTATAGGCTATCTTCTCAAGACTTATACAAATTTGCAACCCTAAACTATTCAAGCTATGCCTAAGTACAAGTTGCCACTCTACTGACACGCAGGCCCATTAGTCACCTTGACTTAGACTTAGGTTATGGATTCAAGAAAATCTAGGCTAAGATGTAACAATCTCCTCCTATTTGCTTGAGTCCATGACCCTGAATAATATCGGTGACCATGTTCAAGTCTAGTAATAACATGCTTGTAAGATTTGATATATTAAATAAGCATGCCCTAGATGAACTTACATAAAGGTCATTGTATTCAAGAATTACAAAGTGTTTACAAACATGAAATTAAGCATCGACACTTGTAATGGTGAATTTAAAGACATGCAGATAGGCGAGAATAGGCAATATAGGACATGTCTTTAAACCGGTGGTTTAAATTTCATGCAATCATATAATAAGCAGTTCATAATAAACATGAAGTTTTAAAACATAGACATTGTTAATTAAACAAGTTGTTTAATTACAAAGTTTAGCAAAAGATTATACAAAATATTATCGGCGGTTCGGGAGGATGACCTAGATGATGCGACCTTTGCCTTTGCACGATGAAGATTGCCCATATGCTCTTGATGCCCATTTAGAGTCAACAGCAGCTTAAGTCTTGCAATTTCTTCGTTTCTTTTTGCTAGCTCTTCTTTAGTGCCAATTCGAGAGGAGAGCTCTTTGTTCTTACTTGGCGAGCATTATGCTCAATGAGCTTGGTCTGCGATCATTGTTGAGTATCTCCTCCTTCATGGGCAAGCGAGGCATCAATAAAACCGGCGGTGCTCGTGTTTTGCGCTCCTTGCGATAGTAAGCCAAGTGCTTGGTCGTGAGATTACGCGTCGCTGCGCCGGAGTGAAACGAGAGCGATTTACTGGCGTTGGGAGTGAAGCACAAGCTTGTAGCCGGCTTCAACCATGTCAGATGACCTGCGTCATCTTAGTGGCGAGGTTGTCCCGTTGGTTTCGAAGATGGCGAGGTCTTGGAGGAAGAGGCTGAGATTTGGGCGAGGAGGCTTAGGAGTGAGATGGATCGTGGCGAGGCATCAAAGCGGCCTTTGCACCCTTGAAATCTCCATACTTGAGTCATGCGGTCGGCGCACATGGGTGATGTGAGGCGTCTGCGGATGGTTGGTGGGGGCCTTGGGGGTCAGCGGAGATGACCTCAAAATCTTTCAAAATTTTATACATCTCGGGATAGGTATCGGGCAGAGTCGGGATGACTCATTGGAGAATGATGGACTGCGGGGAAAGGATGGGCTGGTGGCTTGGGTAGGTGAGGGTGGAGGATGGGGGTGGGGGAGCAGGGGATTGGCTAGAGGATGAGGGAGAATGGATGGTGGAGGAAATATCAATAGAGGGGTGAAGGAAGGCTAGAAGGCGAGGAGCGGGGAAGAGCCTTTCTATGTAGATGACATATGAAAGGGGTGAATGAAGAAGGGGAGGAGAAAAGAAAGGGGAAAGGCTAGGAGAAAGGAAGAGAATAGGGATGAGAGGGTTGAAGCCAAGGTAAGTGGTGACTACATCAATGAAGGTGTAGACCACGGGGTGAAAAAGGATGGAAGGATGGCCGATAATGGTGAAGCGGGGGTTTAGGCGAGAGAGAGAAGGGGAGATGTCGATTTGGTGGGAAGGGGAAGGCCTAGGTCTGGATTGCAACCCATTGGTTGAAGATCATAAGATCTTGAACCGTGAGTTGTGGGAGAAAAAGAGTTGTGACCGGGCGGGGAGGAAGAGGGTCATAGTAGGCACCCATTGAAAGATGATTTCACTGCGGACATGGGGCAGGGGAATCTCTTGGGGTAGTCAAGGGTGGCTAAGAAAGTCGGTCGGTGTGGTTGGGTTTAGGCTGCTCTCGAAGGGCGCGAGGAAACTGCGCCTCGGGTGTAGGTGGTTATAGGGATTGGTTTGGGAGTGGCCGGTCAGGAGGGAGAGATAAGTCGTTTGGAGGATGGTGGTTGAGAAGAGGTGGCGGTGAGATATAGGCTCTTGTGTGGTGGTTGTTTGGATGGGAGCGAGATGGAGGAGGTGAGGAAGCGGGTGAGGTGGTAGTGGTAGTAGGCATAGGTGGTGAAGGTGGAGGGAGGGTTTTGATCGGTGGTTCCCTGAAATGTACCCTCTTCTGCACTCTTTTTAAAGCGTTTGCCATGCTTGGACTTAGTAGAGTGGAAGAGGCGAGGAAGCGGTGGTGGAGATTTGTGGTGGGAGCTAGCGGTGGGGAGCGACCGATGGAGAAGCGGCGGTGTGGAAGCGGCCGATGCAGACATTTGGTGTGGATGAGACCTTAGGAAGGCCAAATGATTAGATGCGTGGGTAGGAGGGTTTGTTTGGTTTTGGGTTTGGAGGAATGGGAGATAGGTTTAGAGGGTTTGGATAGGTCAATGGTTGGAAGGTTGATGGGTCCTTCTCAAGGCTGCCTTTGTGAGCGAGTTTCTGATACATTTGAGTTGGGGTGAGAGAGGGAGAGTGTTTAGGCTTTTGGTGGGAACGATGGGGCTCATATGGGTCATGATCCCACTGCGAGGTCAAAATGTTGAGCGGTCTGCCCGATGGGTGTAGGCTCCTCCTCCTCGGCGAGTAACCCGATGGCGGTGTAGGTGACCTTCCTGCACCCTTGCAGCTTGGGTAGAGGGGCACCGTGCTTGTTGGAGGCGGCTGAGTGCGGCCCGGCCGGATGCAGCGAGCGGCGGCGGCGTGGCCGCCTCGGTAGCGTTGTCCTTTTGGCATATCATCCCGATAGCGGGTGATGTTGTTGGCGTGAAGGCGTAGGTGTTGGACACCTTGATGAGTCGTCGGTGGCGACCAGCTCATCAATCTCCTCATAGCGTCGGAGGATGACATTAATAACCCACAAAGGGCCTCTTCATGGAAGGGTGAGCTTGGACTTGACAACGCTCACGGGATAGCATTAAGAAGATAATTTTGCCCAGTTGAGTTGCTTGAAGGACCACTTGCTGGTCCACATCAACCCATTTGGGAGGTGAAGATGTCCCTCGAGCCATTTTGAATAAGAATGCTCTTGTCGAGATGGCTGATATGATAGGGTTTTTACGGGAAGAGGTTCACGGACATCTCGGAGAACCTCTGCGGTTGGGCGAGATCCTCATCATTTCCCAGCAAGAAGTGCGATTGGCATGGTCAAGTCCAATTTGCCTTCAGCGGGCGGTCAAGGATTTCTCCAACATCCTTGTAGGTCAACTTGATGTAGTGGCCTCATGTAGCTTGATGATATAGCTTAAGTTGGCGGCTCGGAGGCCTTAGGCTGGAGGAGGTAGAATCATCCTTGTATAGAATTCCTCGGCTAGATAGTTCTTTGTAGTGGGTGTCGTTGAGTTGGAACAGGGGGAGGAGCCACACTCATTAAATCTTTTAGTAGGGCATCACCGCGGATGTGCTAATGATGGAGTCTCTGTCGATTGTCATCCCAGGTGATAACTTGACACAGGAAGGGTCCGTGGGATCGGCCTTGATGCAGCCCTAGTTGGCTTTGCAGAGGAGAGATGAAGTGGTGGCGCAGCTTTGAGGATTTAGACTTTCCCTACATGATCGGGATGTGAGAACAGCATATATAGAAATCGGCAGATATATGAGAATCGCGAGATAATCAAGAAATCGAGATATTAACATAAACAAGTGCTATTCGGATCAAAACCCAAAATATAGACAAATTGAACCAAAATATAAGAACAGTTCATCATCCGGTTTTCAAATATCTACCGAGTTTGTGATTCAAGCAAACAAACTGATATAAACTGAAAACATAGTACCACAGGAATCTCAACACATTTTACAAATGCATGATTCAAGCAACAATCGCAATATACCCGCATTCATCAATGGTGGACAGTTTTAAAACCTTAAATTAGGTCAAAACAAGATCCTAAACACGGATTTAAATGACTCAAGAAGGTGTAGAAATCCTTACCATTGATGATTTTAAGTATAGAGACTTGAGATTTTGGAGGTTTGAGAGGCGATTTGAGCTTTGGATTACAGATTGGAAGCTTGAAGGTTTTTGAAAGTTGAAAATGGCGGTTGTTGAGAGTTGTGAAGAGATTCTTGTACATTTTACCCTTTTATACCTCGACGGGCCACTAAATGGAATTTGATAAAATTTGAAGTCGCATTTATTACACGATGAGTCCTTGTACGTATGGCCCTTAAAGTCTTCCTATATTATCCAGATGCGCCTATTTTTTATGAGAATTTGCCGATGTAAGATAGTTACCAAGGTTGTCTATTTTCGGCGAGAGTTGAGATCGGGAGATCACGTAAGCGGTTTAATAACTGCGATTTATAAAATAACTTAAAGAATTTGCTAGAAAGGATTAAGGATTGAGGTCAAGCATACCAAGCTCTCCTCTTAAATAAGCAAACCTGGTTGAATCAAGTGGTTTTGTGAGATATGCTACGATTCTGCAGGCACATATTGCATCTTGATGTTACCTTTTTCAACATGATCTTTAAGAAAGTGATATCTCACATCAATGTGCTTTGTTTTGGAGTGCATGACGGATTTTGAGGCCAGAAATTCTGATGTGTTGTCACACATTATAGGACAATCATCGGTTTGATCTCATAGTCCACTAGTTCTTTGTTTGATCCACAGCAATTGTGAGCGGACTACCGCTGCTATGTATTACCTTGATTGTTGAAGTTGAAGCGAGTTGCTTCTTGGCGGCCCATGAGACAAGTCTATTTCCTAAAATTGACATGTCCAGCTTGTGCTTTTCTGTCAACTTTACATGCGGCAAAATAGACATCGAGAATAGCCTATAAGATTAAAAGATGAATCTCTAGGATACGATTCCCAAATTGGGAGTATCTATCGGATATCGATGATTCTTTTATTTGCTTGTAGGTGAGACTCCTTTGGATCAGCTTGAAACCTAGCACAAACACAAGCGGCAAAACATGATATCGAGACTACTAGCGGTTAAGTATAAAAGTGAACCAATCATGCCTCGTGAAGTCATGTCCACTTTCTTGCCCTTCTCATCTTTGTCAAGATGGCGGTTAGTAGCCATAGGAGTCTGAAGCTGTTTTTTGCATTCTCAAGACCAAATTTCTTGATAACATCCTTTGCATATTTGGCTTGATTGATGAAGATACCATTTGAACTTTGTTGAATTTGAAGACCAAGGAAAAAGTTGAGCTCTCCCGTCATGCTCATCTCAAATTTACTCTGCATAAGCTTTTCAAACCTTTTGCAAAGATTTTCATTAGTAGAACCAAATATAATATCATCAACATATATTTGAACAAGTAAGGAATGACCTTTATGCTTCATAATGAAAAGAGTAGTGTCAATTTGACCTCTTACAAAGCCTTGAGATATAAGAACTTTGAAAGGGTCTCATACCGAGCTCTTGGAGCTTGTTTGAGTCCATAAAGGGCTTTCCTCGGCTTGTAGACATCTCTCTCTTCTTGAGCAGGTCTATGAACCCGGTGGTTGCTCAACATAGACTTCTTCTTGAAGTTCTCCATTGAGAAATGCACTCTTTACATCCATTTGATAAACTTTGAAGTCCTTGTAGAGGCATAGGCCAAGAATAATCGATAGCCTCTAATCTTGCAGGGAGCAAATGTCTCATCATAATCAATACCCTCCTCATGCACTATCCTTGGGCTACCGTCTTGCCTTGTTTCTTGTAATGTTGCCGTTTTCATCCATTTTGTTCCGAAAACCCACTTTGTGCCAATATTTGCTTGTCCTTTGGGCCTAGGGACTAGTGACCAGACTTGGCATCATCAAATGGTTTAGCTCTTCTTGCATAGCTTCCACCCGACTTGGATCTTCCATAGCTTCATCAATCTTTTGGGTTCAATGTTAGATACAAATCTTGTAGAATACATGCATTCGTTTCTTGAAGCTTGTCTAGTTTGAACACCGGCATTAAGATCTCCAATGATTTGAGTGATAGGATGATCTTTTACTTCCCTAACTACGCAGGTTGAACTTGTCCTATTGTATGGCGAGTTGGATTCTTGAGAGTAGAAATGCTTGAAGCTTGGTTTTCTAAAGGATAGGTTAATTCAAGGTAGGTTGTATGACTTAATTGTGGAAGGCAAAGGGGATCGGGGTTTTGAGTGATCGATGGTTGGTTCGTTTGAGGATTCTAACGAGGTTGACTCTTGGAAGATCTTGTGAAGAAGGAGGATCGGCGGATCTGGGACTTGGTACATTACGTACACTCTCATATTCATCAATCATTAGTATCCTTGGGAGCCAAATGTGGCCCAATGAAATCAAATTCATCAAAAGAAACATGTACAGATTCAACAACTCTAAGTGAAGTTTTATTATAAACTCTGTATGCTTTTGAAAACTTGGCATATCGAGAAAAATTCCTTCATCACTTTTGGATTCAAACTTACCTCTATGTTCTCTACCATTGTAAAAGAACATAGCATTTACAACCAAATATTTTAAAAAATCCAATGTTGGGAGCTCACGCCTCTCCATATTTCATATGGAGTTTTGTTATGAAATTTATTTATGATGGACTGTTTTTTGTGTAGGCGGTGTGTTCCGGCTACTTGAAATACATGGCGGTTTGCTTGCAATCATTGTCTTTCTGCTTCAATGAGAGTTACGATTCTTCCTTTCGGCAACTCCATTTTGTTGAGGTGTGTTAAGCTACGAGAGAAATTGTGACCAATTCCATGGTCATCACAATTTGGCAATACCATTGTTCTTGAACTACATTCCATTTATGCGATCGACATCGAGAGATATCATCCGGCTGAGTTTGTAGTCTTACGAAGATTCAGTAATGATGTCATATGCTTCATCTTTGGAGGACATCATTTCTACCCAAGTAAATCTTGAGTAATCATCAACTACTACCCAGAGTATACTTGCGCCACAAGACTTGTAGTAGTTCACAGTCCAACAGATCCATGTGCAAAATTTGTAGAGTGCAGTTGTTGATAGGCAAGGCTTGCTTTTGAAAGATTTATGTAGTTTGCCGATTGACATGCTCTGCCGACGTGTGATTCAAGTGATATTTTAGGCAAACCGACAACTAGATTGTCTTTTGATAGCTTCTCGGGTATTTGAAATTGAGATGACTAAGCCTTTTGTGCCACAACCAGTGTTGTCGGTTGATGACCTAACAACCAAGCAAGATTTGATTTTCTTCCAACGGCATTTAGGTCAACTGAGCATAGACATTTCTTTTCTGAACCAGTCAGGATAGTTGAACATGTCTCATTGTCCTTTATGAGACATTGACTTGAGGCTGACAGGTTAGCCCTTTATCCAGAATTGTGATATGCTTAGCAGTGTGCTTTAACCTTCAACTAGAGACTTTGTTGATGGAGATTGCCTCGATTATACTTCCATAACCAATGGTCTTCCCTTTTGAGTTGTCTCCAATGGTAGAGGGACCCTTTGCTTCAACAATACTTGAGAAGATTTGGATCAGTCCTATGCTTTGAGCATCCTTTGTCTAGATACCATAGATCTTTCTCTTCTTCATTGTGACCATATAAGCATTCTGAAATATAGACATTTAAGAATATGGTCCCCTTTTATTTTTGGGTCCTCAGGTTAGCAACCTTTTGGGATCCACACTTGTTTAACCTTTGGAGTGAAATCCTCTAGATTTAGGTGTGAATCTCGAGAAGGCATTCATGAATCTCATGACCATGGCATTTCTGGAAAGAGCATTTGTGAAATCCTTCAACATGAGTAATGATTTCTTTTGAGGCTTCTTACTATCGCGGTCTTTGGAATGATCTTTCTGCGATAATTGGCCTATAGGACTTGGTGAAAATGCCTTTTCTTGTTGATGTTAGGTTTACCATAGGTAGACCTTTTATCAAAATTTTGTATTCTGGGCACATGTCCTTTAAGCTTTTATCTGAAATTCACTTCTTTTACCCTTTTATAGGCGGTGTTGGGATCAGCGGTCTTGCCTTTGACAAATTTAATAGGTTTGAGTAGGAATTCCTAGACTTGCTATTAGTCATCTGTTTTCTTAGGGTGACTAATGGAGGTTTGTTGCTGGACTATTATAAGCGGTCATTCTTTGTGATTGCTTTCTTTTGGACTTGTCTTTTGTGTTCTTGGGATAAACAAAGGGAACTTTAAAACCAAGTCCTTGCCTTTAGGCTTTGGTCATAAGAAACTCCTACAACCAATTCTTGACAATTACCGGATGTCTCATCCTTTTGAGAACTAGGAAGAACTACCTACTTTGAACTCACTTTGGAAACCAATACGGTTTTGTCATCTAGAGTTTTACGGTTTGAGAGAATGGCATCAAAGTTTCCTTTAGAGTTATTCAAGTATTGACAACCTTTTGAAGGTCATCTTTCTCAAATTTATCTTCTTGATGTGTTCAAGTAAAATCCACTTTTGATCAAAGCTTTGTTCTCTTTTGCAATTTGATACTTTCGACTGCTGTCTATCAAGATCTTTGATCTTAGACATCAAAGTTGATTTCTCGAAAGAGACTAGTTCATGCTTCTTGGCTAATTTCATAGGCGGCTTTGAATTTTGAAAACTCTTCCGACATGTCTTTGTTAGCTTTGATGAGCTCTCCTTTTGGGGTTCATTAAGCTCATCATCATCATCATCTTCATCTTGTTGAAATGGTAGTGACCTGAATCATGTGGTGACTCCACTGCCATTAGGCATATGTTGGCTTCTTGGCAAAGTCACAAGAGTCATCCTCATCGTGTAGGTGTCACACCATGTAGCAAGTGTGTTTTCAATCAATCTTACCACCATCTTTTTTTGTTTTGAAATTTCGTTTCGGGACGTTTCTTATAAAATTCATATTTTGGCTTTGGACATTTAGAGGCAAAATGGCTGGCTTCCTCTGATTAAAACAAACTAGCTCATTATCCTTTTGATGAATTATGCTGATTTATAGGAGCGAGAATGTTTTGGTTGGCTGTTGTTTTATAAGGAAACGGCGTTTTGTAGAAGGCTGCCTATGTGATGATGGTTTATTAAACCTTTTGAAGCGTTGATATTTCTTTACAAACATAGCAAAGGAGCTTCGAGAAGAATATCATCATCTTCTTTGGAAGTAGAAGGTGTTTCATGGGTTTTGAACAGGAAGGTTCGATAGGCGTAGGTAAGGACAAGTTTTAAAAACTCTTTTCCATTTCTTGAGCTTGTTGGATTTCAAGCTCATAAAGCGAAGACTAGCATAAAGGTTTCTAAGAGTCAATTTGTTTAAATCTTTTGCTCTGCAGTGGTTCGTTGCGGTGTTTTATTGCCTAGATGCATTTAGAAATCTCATGTTTATTTCTTTCTTTTCATACTTCTTTCTGAATGGCAAGAGTTGACTACCTCATAGAATCATCATAGGCACTTAGCGAGACTCTTTGGGATCCTTTTGAAGGAGTCAAACTTACGGATCAGGGTATATAATTTGTTGTTCTTTGTCTACGTCACCTTCAAGATATTCAAGGATGGCTTCCCAGCATCTCCTTTCTTTGTGTCAAGTTGATAATCTGGCGATAAGTGCTTATATCAACACGGTTTGGTAATGATGTTGATGGCCTTTCCATCGAGCATCATTCTTTGTCTTCATCATACTCTTCTTACGGCTTTGGTACTTAGGTGCAGCGATTGGATCTACCGCGGCAGATGTATAGAGCTTCATTGGAATTACGGTCCATCGTGACACATTTCCACAAGCGTTTGTCAATTGAGTTCATATGTCTTTTCTTTATCTTTCCGGATGTCAAAGTGAACTTCATCAAAGACGGACAATGGTTTCACGTTTGAGGTTTCCAACATTTGGTGGGCAGCCATGATCTTTAATCTCTCAAGAGGTTAATCTGGAAAAACTAGTTTTCAAAGGTTAAGCTCGATACCAATTGTTAGGTCCAAGGTTGCTCTATAGGCTAGAAGGGGGTTGAATAGCCTATGTCCAATTTTGAAATTGATTCAAAATCTTACTTCACTAGGGTTTTATAAATTTTGGGCGGAAGACTTGTGAAGCATGAGGACAAGTTGAGAATGGCTGATCTTGGCGGGACAAGATGGTTTATAACAGTTGGAAATCTGGAAATTTAAAGCAACACAATCAAATCACAATCACACAAATAGACGAATATTTAATATGGTTCACACTTATAAATAAGTGCACTAATCCCACAACAAAGTGGTCAACTTTGGATTTGAAAATCGTGTACTAAGTTTTCCACTAGATATTTTACAAACTAAATCTCTAATGGATTGTGTACAAAAATTTAGTTGACCAAGTGTTTGTGTGGAGAATTGATATCATAAGATATTCTCATATGAGCTATGAACTAGGTGTTTGCAATCAATGAGGAGCTTTAATGGGCTGATGTCTGAACTCTTAAAGAAAGAGAGGAAGTCTGAATGGGGCGTTTAAGCTTTAAACACTTGAAGAAGATGAAGAAGATTGAGGTTGTAGTTGTTGAAGTGTGTTAGAATCACGCAATGGTGTCTCCTTTTATATGAGGGAAGCTAGTTGGTGATCTTCTAATTTGAATTTAAGACAATTAATGCTCTAATCACAGTTTTATTGACTCATTAGAGGCACGTAGCTTGATGCCGTCTACTCGACACTAAAATGGCGTGTGCTTGCGGGAGGAATGTCCTTTTCGAGTGTATGCCAAGAATGGAACCTTCATTGAATGTGATTTGCAGGTTAGCGTTGCATCGAAGTCAATGAGGTCTTAGATTAGGACATGTCTTGGCCGGTCTCTATCGGGGCGTTCTTAAGGTTCATCGACATTCGTGAAGCGGCCGATATGAGCTTGTCAGATATTCCAGCGAAAGAGAAGCGCCTTTAGCTAGCGTGTTTGCCTATAGTGCGAGAGGGGCGTCGATGTCCTATAGGCTATCTTCTAAGACTTATACAAATTTGCAACCCTAAACTATTCAAGCTATGCCTAAGTACAAGTTGCCACTCTACAGCGGACGCGGGCCCATTAGTTACCTTGACTTAGACTTGGGTTATGGATTCAAGCAAATCTAGGCTAAGATGTAACA
>JACONP010000075.1:0-25626 GCA_016624345.1 Platycodon grandiflorus
GAAGGACACCTCAACCTTCACACCACAGACCTCTCCAAACCCTCTCAACCTACCACTCTCCCTCCTAGAACTACTCCCAATCATCCAAACCCAAGACAAAACAAACCCTTTCTACCAACAGATGAATCATTTGGCCTACCCAATGTCTCATCTCGCCACTTCCTCCACACCACCAGATCTACACCGGCCGCTCCTCACCAAGAGTTCCCTACAACATCTCCACCACCAACTTCTCGCCTCTCTACTCCTACACGATCTAAACAAGGCAGACGTTTTAAAAGGGAGTGCCAAGAAGGAAGGTACATTTTGGCTGCGCCGATGAATCCTCTTCTCCTCCACCTTCACCACCTCCGCCTACAACCTCTACACACTCACCTACATCCTCCCCTACTCACTCCGACTCCCATCCAAACAACCCCCATCCAAGAACCTCTCTCTCACCTGCCACCACCTCTCTCAAACACTCTTCTAAACGATCTCTCACTTCTTCCTCCACTCCTCCTACTCCCAAACGCATCAAAACCAACCCATATAGCCACCTTCACTCCTCGAGGCGCAGGATCTGCCGCCCTTCAAAGACACCGCCCTAAACCTAACCCTACCGATTTTGACCCCTACCTATCCACCCTAGATTACCCAAAGAGGATTCCCTACCCTATGTATGTAGGTGAAATAATCTTCAAACGGGTGCATTCTATGACCCCTTCCTCCATCCCGTCCCAACTTTTCTTCTCCCATAACTCTCAGCCCAAGATCTTATGATCTTTAACCAATGGACTTGCATCCATAAGGACCTAGGCCTCCCTCTTCCCACCAAATCGATATCTCCCATTTTCTCTCTCCGCTAAACCACCGCCTTCACCCTTATCGCCTATCCTTCCATCCTCCTCCTCCAAACTGGTCTACAACTTTATTGATGTAGTCACCACCTATATAGGCTTTAACCATCTCATTCTCATTCTCTTCCATTCTCCTAACCATCCCCTTCTTCACTCCTCCTCCCTTTTCATTCACCCCTTTTCTATGTCATCTACATAGAAAGGTTGTTCCCTGCTCCACGCATCTTCCCCATCCTTCACCCTCTACCACCATATTTCCTTGTCCTCCACCACCAATCTCATACCTCCACCACCAATCTCAATCCTCCACCACCAACCTCACACCTTCCAATCCAACCTCAACCCTTCACCACCATCCTAACCTCCACAGCCCATCCTCCCTTCCACCAACCACCGCTTCTTCCCGAATACTACGGCCTCGACATTGAGGATTTTTGAAAACTTTTAAGGTTATATCGCTGATCTCATTAAGGCCCCGATCACCGGCCAGATCAATCGCATATCACCCATGTCTAGGCCGAATGCATGACTCAAGTCATGAACATTGCTGGGTGCAAAAGCCGCACTGAAGCATGAAGGCCATCCGCCTCCCGTGACTGCCTTGACTAGCCGCTCTCTCTTCCTCGCCTCCAATGCCCTTCAAAGAGAATTGGGACAATCTATCCAAAGGAATGCCGAGATCATCGACCTAATTGACAACGGCTACAAGCATGTGCTTGCCTCTCAATGGCTAGCCAATCGCTCTCCACTCATCTCGCACGCCGAGAAGAAGGCTCACTACCAAGCACCATGCCTATTTTCGCAAGGAGCTCAAGACTCTCGATCATCGCCCGGCAACATTGACGCCGCTTGCATCCATGAAGGAGGAGATGAAAGGCACTAAACAATACTCGCAGATCAACTCCACGAGAGAAATGCTCGCCAGTCAAGAACAAGAACCTCTCCTCTTAATTGAAGACATAAAGGATGAGTTAGCAGGCAAAAGAAGAAATTGCCGGACATAAAGTCGCTGTTAACTCAAAATGGGCTTCAAAAGGGAAAGGTCAAGCTTCCACTTGAATCACGGTATACCTTTTTGTATAATCTTTTGACAAACTTTGTAATTAAACTACTTGTTTAATTAACAATGTCTACTTTTCAAATTTCCATGCTTTATTACAAACGCCTATTCTGTGTGTGCATGAAATATAAACCACCGGTTTAAAGACATGTCCTATATAATATTTTGTTCAGATGTCTTTAAATTCAGTCCTATTACAAGTGTCCTATGCCTCATTTATTATTTGTAAACACTTTGTAATTTTTTAATACACCGACCCCTTATGTAAGTCTATCTAGGCACGCTTATTTAATATATCAATCTTACAAGCATGTTATTACTAGAATTGGACATGTCACGATATTGTATTCATAAGGTCATGGACTCAAGCAAATAGGAGGAGATTGTTGTAATTAGTATAGATTTGCTTGAATCCATAACCCAAGTCTAAGTCAAGGTGACTAATGGGCCTCAAGTGTCTGTTAGAGTGGCAACTTGTACTTAGACATAGCTTGAATAGCCTAGGTTTCTTTTTGTAAGATGTCTTGAAGAAGATAGCCTATAGGACATCGGACGCCCTTCCTGACAACAGCCCTAAGTATGCATCGCCAGCCTTCCGTAAGATATCGGACAAGCTCGTCTTAGCCAAGCTTCATCAAGAATGTTGAAGACCCCAAGAACGTCCGATAAAGATCTGGAAGACAAGTCGATTTGAAGCTTTCTATTGACTTCGATACAACGTTAACTCTGCAAATCACATTCAATGAAGCTTTCCATTCTTGGCATACACTCGAAAAGGACATTCTGCCCGCAAATCGAGTCTACCTATTTTTGGCAAAGTGTCGTGAAACAGATCGAAGTTACAGATGTACCTATCGAGATCAACAACTGATTAGAGCATTGAATGCTCTTAAATTCAAATTGTGAAGATCTCCAACGGTTCTTTTTTTAAAGAAACAGGACGGCACCGCAAAATTTTATTAATAATGTAAAAAAATTACAAACGAGAGGGGACAACCAACCTTGCCCTAAAACAGGGGAGGACAGAGGAGCCTCGACCTCTAAAAAGAAATACAAAGCCAAAGCCAAATAATTACTTTTAAAACTATACGCACCTAACTCATCATGACCTAAAGCCCGCCAAACACTAATAGGAAGAGAACCGCTAAGAAAAATGTAATAGCCATTTTGTGAGAATAAGCATGAGTCGCCACCCGATCGCAACATGATTTACTTCTCTCAAAACATGATGTAGCGAAAAGTCTCCTAACAAAGCTTTGCATAACCCGATATCATAAGCACAAGACCACGGTATACCAAACTTACCAAACACTCATAACCGCCACAAACGAATCGATTCCACTTCAACCGAATTTAAATTAAGCTAACGACAAAGTCAAACCATCTCAAGGGCCAAAATCTCAAAGACCCATATTAGTGCCCGGACCATAAAAGTTAGAGAACGCACGCACCATCTTACCCGGCTATCCCGAATGATGCCACCCCTCGAGCAAAAGCCACTAACACCTGAACCATCAAGATTCAATTTAAACAAAGTCAGAACCGAGGAACCCAAATAAGCCAATTACCTCTATGGAAAGGAACATTTATAATCAAGGCCCAAGGTCCGAATGGCAAGAGAACCCAAACTATCCATAGAGGTCTTGGGGTAATAAACCATTAACATGTCTTGAAATCCCGAACCACGCTACGAAAAATGTTCCCAACATTCATAGGAACATTATCATAGATAGCTTTACATCTAGCTTTCTATATCTCCCAATAAGTTAAAACCATTACTCCAATCAAACAAGCTCCAAGCTGATTACGGATCAAGCATGCTCAATCCACGCCTCAAAAAGATGTTGAGTGGAAACATAAGTACTTACTTTATTAAATATTGTAGCAAATCTCAACCAAAGTTGGGTTGCAATCTCGAATGCAAGAACAAATGAACCAAAGATTCATAAGCCGGCTGACATGCAACAAGCACACTTTGATGTAATAAAAACATGCCAACGACGTAATGCCATATCAACCTGAAGAGCCCCATGAAAAATTTCCACATAAAACCACTAACCCGTAGAGGTAACCACGGCGCCAAATCTTCTTAGCCCAAGACAAATGAGGGAAAGCCACACGAAATTATTCCAAAGATGCTGCCACAGAACTCCCCGACTTCGTTAGACAACAAACTAATCTGCCTTCCAAGTCGTCATCAAGAACTACCCGAGCCACGCCTCACGCACTGCCATCAACGCCATCCAAAGAAATCCGAAGCCGAGCCATGGCATCGCTGGATCGAGAGCTTAATATCCACGGGTTGAGGACCAACCAACGCTTCACCGCACTGGCCAAGACTCCAAAAGAAACTTCACCGCCCAAGAACCCATTGACGGATCTGACTCTCTGCATTTGTCGTGATCACCGCCCGCCAAATGTGAGAGGTCGGTAGGCCGAGCAAAATCAATCCCATTACCATATTTAGAGCCGATAAATCGCCCATAAACTTTTACCTTGAAGCACCGACTGCTAACTTAGCATGCAAGACTCCATGACTTGAGATAAGGGCCGTGAACCCCTAACCTCCTTCTTGAAACGCCGATATACAACCTCCCAAGACAACCAATGCGCACGATGCTCCCCGCAACATCCCACAAAAATTGGCCATCATGGATTCTATATTCAATAACCATCTTCGAACTTTAATAAAGAAGGGTATAAATGGGAATGCTATTCAAAATGTACTTTAATAACACCCGCTTAGCGCAAAAGAAAGGAGTTTGATTTCCATCCGCAAATGCGATTATAAACTTTTTGCTCCACATTTTCAAAATAACACCGCTTAATTCTCCCCTTAAACAAAGGAATACCCAAGTATTTCATTGAAAAAATGCCGAGAACACCCACCCAAGCCGCAATATTATTCAAGACGAGAATGTCAAGAGACATAGAAACCACTCTTGCCTAAATTAATGAGCTGACCAAGCACTTTCATAAGTCGTGATTACCTCTTTAAAGCCAAAATAGACCGCCGACCCATTAGCAAAAATTAGCATGTCATCAAGATATAACAAGTGTGTAATAACCGCACCACCCCTACCATGCGCATAAGGAATAACCCGCCCATCCGCTATCGCTTTGTTAACATTATAAGAAAGGACCTCCGAGCAATGATAAACAACAATGGTGATAAAGGATCTCCCCGACGAACACCTTGAGACGATTTGAAGAAACCATGCCCTCACCGCTTATTCGAAAAGAATACCAAATGTTACTAATGAGCTCAGAATTAGATCACAACTTACTCCATCAAAACCAATTGCTTCCAAAGCACGTGAACAAGAAGGTCCATTCAAGACGGTCATAAGCCTTTGACATATCCAACTTAAACACAACATTACTACCTCTCACCTTTGTATCAATCCGATGAATTAATTCATGAGCCGACAATATTTTCCCGAATACTCCTTCCCCTTAATGAACCCGATTGTTCAATAGAAATCATTTTAGGAAGCAAGCTTGCAATCCTAGAAGTCATAACACGAGATATAATTTTGCAAGAAAAATTACACGCACTTATGGACGCAGATCACCCAAACCACTAGGATTAGCCACCTAGGGATGAGAACCACATGGTAGAAGAGATACCTCTAGAATTTGACGCCATTTAAAGAAATCTTGGACCGCCGAGATAACATCCATTTTAATGACCTCCCAACACCCCGATAAAACCATCCCGTGAAACCATCATTCCCAAAGCACTATTAGGTTTAGACCTTAACACTTTCCAAAATCTCTCCAATCCGATGTAAAGAATCATTATTCGCATCATCTATCTTGATTGGAAAATCTTGAAACAAATTTTCATTCCGCATGTGGCGAGAAGAGGAAAATAAATCGAAAAAATTCACCATCTCCCCATCTGCTTGTTATCCGCATACCCAGACCCATCCGCAAGCCGCAACTTAATCAGATAATACCGCACGCTCACTCGATACTAGCATGAAAATAGGAAGTATTCCGCTCACCATCACTCAACCACACTGCCTAGATTTCTCGTTGGAGGAGCTCAAAGATCCCATTTTAATAACCGACAGCATTTTCTTGGCACTAAACAACCGACCGCAAGCCCCGTGATCCCATCTTTGCCAAGAGCCACCTCTAACAGTAAAATAATGTCCTGTTGGATAGCCGCCTTCCTTTCAAGGTGACCAAATACCCCGCTCCAAAGCCGAGCTTATCCCGTAAATTTTTAATTTCCTCCACAATATATCCATGGGACTTCCTCAGAACCGATCAAGGCCACCGACGAACAAACCGTAAAAAATCGATGATCTAACCACATTCTTGAAAACGAAAAGTACCTTTGGCTTTGGAAAACACGAAGTCAACAAGAAGAGGGGAGGATCCGATAAAACACGCACACGTATGCCGAACACGAAGCCCAAGGAAAGTAGCTTTGTAAAACCATTAACCAAAATTTGATCCGCACGACGCTAAATGCGATCAACCCAATCTTGATTATTGCACCAAGTATAAACACTACCATCAAATCCCGTGATCACACAAGACAAATAATAAAACCATTAAAATCCCCAATAGCCGAAAAGTCACACCTGAAAGCACCACCCAATTTTCGTAAGAATGAGAAATGATGTTAAAATCACCACCAACCAACCACGGCTCGCTTAAAGTCATAGAGAAGTCCACTCACGCCAAAGCACCTGCCTCTCCCCTCTAGTGCATTTAGCATAAACAAACGAACATATCACCGAAAAACTATCTCCAACTTTAATACTAACTATAATAAATCGTGGACGATGCACTAACCAAAACCACATCAGCCCTATCATCCCAAAACAACCATATATGCACATTATCCGGCTTGATGTAAAAACCTTTATATCGTAACTCTTAGCTACTTTAACAAGACGAGAACCGTGAAGCTTTGGTTCTAAGATCACACACAAAAATGGATTATGCCGCAACTTAAGCAGCTTTAATATATTCTACCGTCTTTATTACCACCTCTCTGCATTCCATAAAATAGCGTACATAGAGAACCATTTTAAAGAGTAACACGTGGGCTCTTGGTAGCCCTAGTCATTCTTTTGTTTTGATCAAGAAAAGCTTTCTTTTCTCGACGAGCAAATAAAGTGCGACATTGTTTTTGAAAAGCTCGATTGCTTAATCAAGACAACGATAGTTTCCCAATATCATCAACCGACGAAGATCTCTTCACCGAACTTGCAAACCGCACTTTTTCCCCACCAGCAATAGCCTTAGAAGCACTATATGATCCAAGAATAACGTGTTGGTCCTCGAGTTCATTTAGCTCCTCCAAAACAACGAAGAAATTAGACAAGAGCGTCCCTTATCTATCTCAAGGTGCTCAACCCTCGCCTACAACATACCCCTTAACAAAGATTGTGAACACGGCCTCCAATCCTCCGCATTTCTCCGAGCCATTATGTAAAGCATTTTGCTTCGGCTATCCACAACATCAATGACTTCAAGATCCTTAACACACCCGTGGTCATCTGATCCCGACCCCATGGCACCATCTATCCGCCGGAGCGAACCCAACCTTGTTTAATTTTAGGTTGCCGAACCTTCGTTGCCGCTAACTCCACCCTTATCTAACACAATCGCAGCCTTAGCTTTAACAAAGACTTTGAATATTCGCTCGTGGTGAACCTGCTCGCATTTCAGAGCATCTACATAAGCTTCCTTTTGTGCTTGAGCCCTGAAGGACCTCGCTTTTCTTCCCGCATTCATCCTCCACATGCCCAAGGAGACCACATCCCGCACAATATGAAATGTTGCCTTCAAAATCTATAGGTCGCCAAAACCATCATCTTTACTAGTACCAATCCGCATCCGCGATGGTAAAATCAAAGATACATCCAATTCTAAACAAATACGAGCATACATTGGATGACCAAGAGTTAATGTCCTATCGTCGCGACGCAAAAATGGCCAATTGAATTACCAATTCGCTTTAAACTAGCGTGATTAAAGAATGGCAAAGGTAAGTGATGCAATCGACCCAAACCGCAAAAGTGGGCTATCCTTCTTAAATTCAAAACTTCTCGACCAACGAAACAATCGATACACGCAGCATTAATCATACGAGATTCCTTCGACAAAGCCCTGACCATATCTTCCTCTCAGAATAGATGAACCATGACATGTCTGGGATCAAGGAGGCCAACTATGAAAGGTCCGCACAAACGCCCAGGCGATGTGTTCTTGAATGACATGAACCGACCTGACGACCCACCGAGAATTTCATAATCAAAGTATGAATAAATTGCTTCTCCAAAAGATCCATCTCAACTGAGAGAATAAACAACCCGGCTCGCTTTGGACAAGAACCGATTGACGCGGGGCCATTGGTATTTCTTGAAGAGTGGCTAGAGCTAGGTTTACATGGCTTGTCCACGTTTGACCCAAAGCCGCAGATAGGACAAAGGCGGAGGTTGTGTAGCATCAAGGGTAGCATTAGAAAGTGAAGGATTAGAAGAAGTCCCCGGAGGAGGAGCCTCCTGAAGAGGTCCGGCGGCATTGCCACACCGAAGGGCCAAAACCCTAGACCGTATAGATGAGAGGAAACCCTGAGAGGAAACCCTAGAGGATCTTTCTATGGATGGTAGGCCAATGGTTTGTTTTCGTGAGAACTAAGTTCTTTTGTTTTAATTAAGATTTACTTAATTTTGAGTTTTCTAAACTTTACCTCCAAAATTGTTGTGTTCTAACCTTACTTGTTTTCCGATCTCCAACGGCTCCAAGGTCCCTCCCGCGATATAAAAGGAGACTTCATTATCGCATTCAACACTCTTCAACAACCACAACTCAATCTTCATCTTCTTCAAGTGCATTAAAGCTTAAACGCCCTATCCGTACATCCTTCTTTGAAGAGCTTCACACTTAGACGATCACCATTAAAGCTCTTCATTGATTGTAACACCTAGCATTCATAGCTCACGAGAATTGTATCTTATAGATATCAATTCTCCCACAAACACCGGTCAAGAAAATTTTTGTACACAATCCATTAGAGATTTAGTTTGTAAAGTTCTAGTGGAAAAACTTAGTACACGATTTTTAAATCCAAAGTTGACCACTTTGGTTGTAGACGTAGCACTTATTCATAAGTGTGAACCATATTAAATACCTTGTCTATTTCTCGTGATTGTGATTTGCTTGTGTTGTTTAAAATTCCGATTTCCATACATTTGAGAACTGCCGATCTTGTCCTGTGAAGATCACCCATTCTCAACTTGTCCTATACTTCACAAGTCTTCCGCCTGCAAAACTTTCTAACTTAAAGTGAAGTAGGTTTTGAATCAATTTCAAAAATTGGACATAGGCTATTCAACCCCCCTTCTAGCCTATATTGAGCACCCTTGGACCTAACACAATCTTATGTGTATCTCCGCCAGTTGTGTAGGTCTTCTTTTCCTTGCTTTCTATTTGTACGAACGCTGAGTTTTGGGTTCTGAGACTTTCGGGGTCGCATGACCCATTTTTATTTTATGGGCTCTTCTCAATACTTTCTTTGCTTCTAACCGGTGGCATTGACATTCTACCGGGGTACTGGATGTTTTGTTGCATGTTATGCTTGTGGCTATCGCAGGGCACTACGGACGAAGTATAACCTGCAAGTATGCTTTTTTCTGTGGTTTCCAGTTATCTTCTGCTCTGCCCCAACTTTGTGAATTAAACATTCGCTCACCAACTTTTCCCTTTGTCACAACAACTTTTGGGCGGCTGCAAGAATTTTGTTTCCTATCCTTTACTTTTGTTTTAATTTTTTTCTCATTTTTTAATTTTTTTATGAGCTTTCTCTGGCTTCATTTTAGTTTTCTTTTAGTTTTTTCTTGTTTTAAAAACATAACTTATTCAGAAAACAACACAACCATAACTTATTTAAAAGAAAAAGATACTTGAAGAAGGCATCAGAGACAAAGAAGAAAACAACTGAGTTAACAATTCGTCACGAGGGGCTTCAAAAGAAAATTGGCAGGAAACTTGAGGATGCTTCAGACAGCCTCATCAGTAAGTTTAAGCACATTGTAGTTTTGATATTACCCTTACCATCCTTAAATTTGTTTAGCTTTCTTATTATGTGACTGGATAGCCTTCTAGACTGTATCACTGCAAGGAGTTTTATATATGCCTTTTTCTTTGCAGTGAGTCAATCTTCAGGGAAACGCATCTGTCTAGAGCCTAAAATTGTGAGGCATACATCTCCAACGAGAAAAGTTAATCACTCTGGCTCTTCCTCTAATGTCAAGCAGAAGAATGATTTTGTTAAGGGTGGTGAAAAACTAACAACATAATCCAGTGCAAGAGACACAACATTTTTGACCCGCCTCTTAAGCAAACTGCAGTTCTTGCTACTCATATAATCCCAAACGCTACACCATTATCCGATACAAATACTGTGACGATAAAGGCAACATATACAAAAAATGTCATTATAAAGTTTCAGCTCTCTCTTTCATCACAAGTGGCAAATTTGGAGGAGAAAGTGATTAAAATGTTGAAGTTAAAGGAGGGAAGCTTCAAGTGCAAGTACAAAGACAATGACGGTGATTTGGTTTTTATTGCTTTCGATGAGGACCTACAAAATTGTATTGATAGTTCAAGTTCCTTGGATAAGAATATAATCAAATTGTTGATTCTACGAAGAATCAATTTAGCATCTTGAGTTCGAACAGTTACCTGCTCAAGTTATTGATCTCTTGTATACATTTCTGCCTTTCTGCCCATCTTCTCCACCTCCAAAGGTACCCAAGCAGTTCCCTCCTGTATTTAGGACATTTGGATGGTGATAGAATGAATCCCATACATAATGTATCCTATATCTTGTATTTTTTATTTTGGTATGTCCCAAGAAAAGAGCCTTTTAAAATTTAAGTATCAAATCCTCATACTTATTCAATTTTTTTCTTTCTTCTTAAAACATGATGTATTAATATTTGGTTTCCATTTTTTTTTCCTCATTTTTGTAATCCAGCATTTCTCTACAGTGTGAGAAAATCTGGAATTTGGAGTTTTATGTACGAAACTTACAGATCTAATTTCTGGTTAATACATATTTGTGAGGATATACCCCAAGTGCTAGACTCAGAGACTCTTGGATTTTCTGAACGCCCCATCAATATATTCATTCCTAGACTTCTGCAGGTAAATTTGTTTGTATTTTGGGGGGTGAGTTGTATGTGTGTAGGGTTGTATACAAATGATCAGGGGTGGTAAGGATTGTAGTTTTACAAGTCTTAAGTTTTCTTTTATTTGTTTGTTTGGCAAACTTAGATATCTATGTCTAATAATTTGTACTCTCCAAGCACTTGTAATGGAGGACCAGATGGTGATGTTCTTTGGATTGTGTTCGTAGGCTACAGGATTTAGCTGGATATGGAGTAGCTGTTGCTGTAGGTAAAGAATTCGGTACTGCTTTTCCGGATCACATATTTTAATATCCATTAATTGATCTTTTGATACAGAATGGGAGAAACGGTAAGTTGCTAATTGTAATTATGGTCTATGAACTCAATTCCCTTGTTTTAGTCTTTGAAAAAGAGTGTTTCAATTGGCCAACTTATTATTATATAGTCAATGCATTTTAAGACATCCTGAGTCCTATCTTCTAGAGTCTTCTCATGTAATGTACAAAAAGACTTTGCTTATTACTATCTGCTGCAGTTAGTCATTAATCCCATCAATGTTACAACTAAGTTTGTGCTGCTCCCCTGCTTTTTGCCTTCACCAAAATTCTCTGCCTTTGGTCAAGAGTCTGTGCATGTCTTGGTTATAATATCTTGAGTTTGTTGTAGGCTGAAGAGTTTGAGTTGGATGAAAAATTGAAGGAGCTTCAAGAAGAGGTCAATAGAACAAATTCAAATTTTGAAAGGTGTCTTCTTCGTTTGGTTGTCAATGTCTTGTTATCATACAACTTCTATTGATGACAATGGATTGTCATCTTCGAGATTTTATTCGTATTACCTGCTTTAAGGCTCTGTTACTTGAAACCAAGTGAAAAGGTAATATTTCAGTTTGAAGGAGGAAGAGAACGCCTTGTCAAAAAGTGATAGCAAGGGATGAAAAAAAATGATCGTTTCTGAGGTATTTTACTTCTTGTTTATTTAATATTATCTTAGTTGATTGAGCATGCACTAGGATTGTCATATTGAACTAGAACCTCTGCTCGAGCTCAACTTGTGTTCAAACATGCACTAAATGATACAATTGAACATGCATGTATTATAATGTTTTCAAGAATTGATAGACTAGTAGTTGATCCTTCACCAATGAAGTCCTATAGTATATAAACTTAAATTATACTAACTTGGTGGAATCTTCTTTTATGTAAAACACTTTTGAGTATCATGGGAAAAAGTATGTGGTTCTCTTTTTCTACCCTCTAGACTTCACATTTGTCTATCCAACTGGTAAGTATAACAGTGTCTACTTTTATATTCTTTCTTTTGTAGTATTTTTGGTACCTTACATTGGTGTAACCCAATGATTCTTCCTGGGTACTCATGATTATCACAGTGGTGTGTATACGTGTGTGTGTGTGTGTGTGTGAGAGAGAGAGAGAGAGTGTGTGTGTGTGTGTGTGTGTGTGTGTGTGTATGTGAGAGAGAGAGAGAGAGAGAGAGAGAGAGAGAGAGAGAGAGAGGCCCATGGCATTGTCTGTTTGAAGTGAACTTAGGCTAGTTATGAAATTATGATCATTGGAATGGAGAGTGGGGTTGCCCCTGGTATTAGCAGTAAGACTCCTCATAATTCAAGAAGAGCACTACATCACTTTAACTTGATTACCTTGTGGACTTAGTTGAACATATCAACTAATCATTGTCATTACCCGAATCATGCACTACATCGCTTCAACTTGATTACCATGTGGACTTAGTTGAACATATCAACTAATCACTATCATTACTTGAATCAGTCTCATGAATGGACCTGATGCGTCCTGGTTAGTTAATCAGGCATCTATGTTGACCATGAGTTGGTAGCCATGGTTTACTGACATTCATGCAATAATTGAGTAATGCATAAACACGTGTGATTCCCATGATAAGAACATAAAGAACCATTTTCAATGCTTATGCTAGCTTCTTCTTCTATTCCACGAAAACTAACTTGAACTTTAAATTTGAACTGGCAGCTTCTCTTTTTGCATTTTCCAAGAAGTATATGAAATTTTATTGCCTTTAGATCTCAAGATTTGTAGGCCATTCCATTCAAATATCAAGAGCAGAGTCTAGTATTGGAGTTATTGTTGCCTTTGGTGTTACCAGTTCCTTAAAGAAAGATGGCAAAATAACTTCAGAGGTACTTTGTTATTATTACTATTAATTTTTGTTGATCACTCTCTAACCTGACATGCTGACATACTGACATACTCTAGCTCTATTTCTAGTTTCTTTCTTTCTTCACTTTTTTTTTTTTTGCATGTTTTCTCTTTCCTGTTTTATGCTTGTGCCTCAAAGCGACGGAGAAGTTATTTTGATACAAATGACATCAAGATAAATGAACCTGTACCTGTGGCATCTACTTCTTCTAATACAGAACAGAATGATGAGATAAGTATGTATGAAATGTCTTTAATAGTGTGTTCAAATAATCTATCAGCATATTTAAATTACAAACTTTATGATGCAGGAAAGAGAAAAATTATTTGATGGTGCGGGAACTGAAAGAGAAAAATTATTATTATTCCTTAAATAAAGGTGGCGAAATCCACTTTAGAGGTAATAAACATCAATATTTCTATGCCTTTGATATTGCATATCATTTGATGCAAATTACTGATATGTCAATCCAAGATGAATAGCAAAAGGTTTTTATCAACACGAAGTATCACAATGCCATGTTTTCTTGAAAGGTTATACAATAGTATTCCATTATGTAGAATAAACATGATAGATACCAATAGTCATTGGATAAGTAGTAAAAGGATTTATCATGTGATCGACCGGATTCCAATACGAAATCCTGGTCGGCGCAAAACAACAAGCAAATAACAATAGCAAATAATACGTGGCAACAACTGTGCTTACCACAAAACCATAATAATAAAAACTTCATGAAATGAAATCAATCATCGGTGGCGTTACAGCGGAACCCAACTAATAAAATACAGGTATAAGTTTTGTAGAAAATCATTCACAACATCAACTACCTCGGCCACAACATGCCGGAACAAGCGTACATAAACCACAAGTTACAACATGCTTGGAAAAATAAGGTTAAATATGAAACAAAGTATACGAAGCTCGACATACACGTGTCGGCTACCCAAAAGAATAATAAGTACAATTAATGTATCAATACTACCCAAAGTAAAGTCTACATGAATTTACTTAACCAATCGTCCTCACCAAAAGAATTGCTAACACTAATAACAAAAGAGCTCCGGGGTTCACGAAGCAAAAGACCACCGTGAGCTAAACGTTAAAACTATTCGGCCTCACCGAACTTCTTGCCCGGATCGGATCTAAGGAAAACAAATAAACAACAAACGGGTGAGTCGAAACTCAATAAGTTACTAAATGCAACTACATGTCATGGCATAATGCTCAACGGTAATCATAACATGATAATACATTATATATATCATAATTGAACATGTAACATCATTATTGACATACAATTCACATAAATCATAATGTAGCACTTTGATGTTCACATAAGTACTCATAATAAACCACATTATAAAGGATATTGTATCTCTTTGTTCATCCTTGCGTTGCTCACGCAATACACAAATAACCAAATGTGCCCTCGATACCTTGTATGTAGTATCGGCGTCCCCGATTAATACCATCGAAGTTCAATCTAGCAAACCAAAGCCATGCGTATTGCTACAAATGGGGCTACTTCTCAACCGTGGCCAGGGAAGAGGGTGTGTGAAACTCGATGCGGCGACCTATAGCGATCATAAGCGTTAATTTGTGAAGACTATAGGTCGTCCCACCTTACTCAACCAACGACCCGGTGGACTTACACAATGCACAAAATAGATGTTCTTGTTCATCTAATGCAAATAATCATCAAGTTCAAAAGTGGTGAACTTGACAAATGACAAGTAGATTATTCCATTCTACCACAATTTATCATTCAACACATATTTACAAGAATTCTAATTAACACATTAGAGTCATTTACAAGTTTCTACTTTAACAATTCAAAAGACGGAGGACTAGAATCTCGATAAATTAAATTCTAAACCTCGTAGTAATTTAACATTGTTCGGGAAGTCATAATCTTCCCTAAAATCAACTTCTTGGAGTCATTTCTAAAGTCAACAAAATTAGGGTTTCAATGCTAAATGCAAGATTTCCCAATTTCAAGTCTCAAGTTCTCTATTTGTTCAAATCCTAAGATTTATATTCAAACCCTAGCTTATCAAACATCATTCAACACATACACATATCACAAGTATAATGTACCCATCTCAACCTAGAGATTTGTACATGAAAACAACATCCATAGCAAGTCATACATGATCAAAGATGAACTAGCATGCTTTAAAGCATGAAAAGGGGTTTAGTAACTTACCTAGAACCGATTATCAAGCCAACGAAAATGAAATCAAAGTCACACAAGTTGCTCCCTTACTCCACACCAACACAATGATGGTCTCGGATCGCCAATCGGTGGTTCGATCTCCGGAACTCAAGCACACACACTAATCTCACTAAAGCTCTCTCACACACACACAAGGGTTTCAATGGAGGAAATGGGGAAATATGGAGAGAATGAAGTCTCTCCCTCACTTAAGTGAGCCAAAACTCGATTTGGGAGGGTGATGTGGCTCAAGGAGAGCCACATAATTGGTTTAAATCTCCTCTTAAAATGAAGTTCAAAATCAGCTTCGGTCTTTTATGCGGCGTAAAGGCGTAGCGTAAGCCTATCTTTGGCGCATTAGGCGACGCATACATCAGATTTGAAAGGTTATGTGCACCAGCCCTATGCGCCGCATGACCCCGAATCTCTAACATGTTTCTAGGCTGTCCAAAGGTGATTCCAAACACTCCCAAACTATTCTAAGGTGATTCAAAGCTCAAACTAAGTCCAAACAAACCCAACAATGTAATAAACATAGCAATTGTCGTAGACATGAAATGAAATAACGAATTAAGGCATAAATCGTTAACATGTAACTTAAACAAGTATAATAAACATGTTTAACAAGTCAATCATATAATAAGACAAGTAAATCACACGTAGGAGGAATTGAGTGTTACATATCACATAGTGATAATTGGATCCAAGACATTAGTGATTACTTGGCGTTAAAATAGTAGAAATGCTTGGTCTTGATAGTAAATGTCACCGTGTACTTAACTTGGTTTCTCATGTCACTTTGAGCTCAAGTTCAAGATCTTAGATGTTTGAGTCGGTGGGATGATACTCTTAACTTGGTCCATTTCTATAAACACTCTTGCATCATCTGGACTATCATTGTTTAATCTTGTCCCTTGGGAGCAATCATTTCAATTGTGTATTGGTGTTAGAAGCATTCAAAATTGTAATTTATGATTCTTAAGTATTTGAGACCGAGAGCTAAAGATATTGGTAGAGAAATATGTTCAGAATGAAATCCCAAAAATCATTCTCATGGGAATTTCTTTGGTTTCTGCAAATCATTTAGATGACTATGAACTTTCTGTTCACGACCTAGTCCATTATAGAGTTGTTCTTATGCTTGTGCAGATTTCTATTAGTGATAAACTTGATAGATAATTGATTTTAGATATTGTTGTAAAAGTCGCAAAATTGTACTGTAGTTGCATATACCTCAACGTGAAATGGTTATGTCAATGGTCTCATGTGGGAAGCACTTTCTTCTTTTGTAGGAAGAAGCACAATAAAATGTATTGCCTAAAAAGACACAGAGTGAAAGTGTCGTTCATTATACATAGAGAGAGACAAAAGCAATGTGTGGAAGAAATCTAGAAGAGCCAAAAGATGGTTTGCCTAATTCTTTGCCTATCTATGATTACAATCAAGTTGGTGCCTTTGGGATTATATTTTGGCTTGCTGGGAGAGATCTTCTAAGTGACATGTGAACAACAAACAAGTAGTGGTGCACTCAAGTCACCTATAGATCACTCATAAAGTGATACAATCAATTTTTATCTTTTATTTTTAATTTTTTTGACATTATGTATCTCATATTTTTTTGTTCTTTTAGAAATATAGAATGATAGGGATTTCTTTGATAGATGTAGTTTTGTGACAATGCGACATACTTTTGATTTTTCGTGTTATTGAAGAATATACATTCATTCTCCAAATTCATCTTTCCTGTTGTATAGCTTTTCCAAAATTGCATTCTTGTTTGATCTCATTTGCAAATTACAATGGAAAGTTTGGCGTGTGCTAGACTTCTTCCCAATTGGGCATCTTTGCGTGATTGTGTAACTGTTGTGTTGCTCTCAAATCGGATGTGTCTTTGGATCCTTTCCTAGTGTTGCTAATTTTGTAATTTTTTCTTGTCCAGTTTGTACAAGTAATGTAATCTTGGTATATTGAAATTTTCCATGTATTTATGAAGAATTTATGCATCTTAAATACAAAAACTTCTTTGCCAACTTTCCTTGTATTTATGCGAGTTTTGCATCTTAAATTCAAAAACTTCTTTTCCAATTTCAATTTTGTGGATATGGATGTGGAGGTGGAGGTGTGGGGATGAGGCGGGATGTGAATGAGAATGGCATTGGGAGCGGGACAAAACCCGGGATCTAAAAAGAAACATTTTTGATATATAACAACATTTTATAAAAATGTTGTAATTGATCAAACACAGCGTTTTGAAAACGTAGTCTTAGCTCTAACACAATGTTTTTGAAAAACATTGTCTTAGATCTAACATAACGTTTTTTAAATGTTGTATAATGAAACTTCAAAGATTGGAATTTCAGCTTGGAAGGGGATACAACATTTTTTGCAACGTTTTGAAAAATGTTGTCTAAAAAAGACCCTATGACAACATTGGATTAGACGGCGTTTTGAAAAACATTGTCTTTGCCCTATTACAACGTTTTTAAAACATTGTTAAAGGCCTTTTGTTGTAGTGGATGTTTGTATATCTTTTCTTTGAAAGAGAGGGAAAATGTGTTCTACTGATTCAAGTGCATAGGTAGAGATGTTAAATGAGCTGGCCTAGCGGTTTCGGGCTAGCCCTAGCGGGTTATAGCCTTAGCGGGTTATAGCCCTAACGGCGCGAGATAAGCGGTCCAATTATTTCAAGCCACTAATATTACTGGTGATAGGATTAATATAGTGTGATATTTCTTGTTGATTTTGTGCTAAATATTTAGGCAAATGTTACCCTTGTGGTGGTATTTTGTTGTAATTGATGATTCTAGGTACAAAGGATAGTGTTGTAGAAAAGTTGGAGAAAAGTGCAAGCTTGAAGGTAGAAATGCACCAGAGGTAGTGCGTGGGCTTGCGCTAACGAAGAGCAAGTCAAAAAGTTGTCTGAAGGAATGAGAAGTGCATCGAGAGATAGTCGCGTGGGCATGCGAAACTACGCACGAGATTTTCATGCCCTTTTGGAAGAACTCCAACACTTGGGTAAAGTGTCAATTTTTATGAAGATCTATTTTGGGAAATTAGTAAACTTTTAATATCTTTTAATTAGATTTCTTTTCTTTTATTAGTTTAATTTCTTTGTAAAAAACGCTCCTCAATTTAAGGACTACAACATGGGAGTTTATTTCCTGTAGGTTGGCATTTTTGTACCTCTTAAAGGAGGCCACTAACATAGTGGAGAGGAGTTAGCGACTAAAGAGGAAGAAAGCGTGCAAGGTTGGCATCCGGGGAGTTAGCATAAAGGAGGCTGCTGACGTGCAAGGCGGTCTTCATCGAGGAGAAAAACAATTGATGGGTATTGAATTTTTTAAGTTTGCTTTGAAGATAAATTGTAGCTAGTTTAATTGTTCAGGTCAATGAAAAATTGAAGTTTCAATATTTTACCAATTGTGAAATCTAAGTGGTATTGATTCTTGTTTAGTTCGCAAGTATTTGTGTGTTCTCTACTTTGCATGTGGATGAGTATTGTGTCTAGTTAATGTTTAGGGCCGAATTTTAATTATCGCAATAGTCTATTGCTAGTTGAAATCGCCGATCCGTAATTATCTTCGGGTTTTGACTTTGTAGCAAGTAACACATCTTTTAGGCATCACAAGAATAATCGAACCGTGTTACTGAGCAAATAATCGAATTTAAATGATGTTGCATCGGTATACAGCGATTAGAATCGGGTATCTCTTTTCTTCACGCAATCGAGATTTCTAAATCTTATGAAGTCTCAAGGGTTGAATTCGGTTAGGTGGTAGTTAACAAGCTTCTCTTAATTGACAACTTTAGGAGAGATTGGTTGTTAGGCATTTATCGACAACTATAACCGGTTTATTTGTAGCTAAGTGAGACATATTTGCATCAATGATCATTAGCAAAATTGAGATGACAATTAGTTCATTGGCTAGATTTTTGTTCATTTGAATCTATCAAACATATTATACGTTTTGTTTACATGAATTCTTTAACATTGGTTTCAATTTGATCTTCCACAATCACAATTTTTATTTGTTTTGTAACAATTCGAAGGAAGTAAATATAATGTTTCCTATGGATACGATCCCTACTTATCATATACTCGTTATTGGGAAGTGAGTAATTGAATTTTGATGGTTTGACACCCACGAGCTAACCCTAACCGTATCGGGCCGGGCTAAGCGGACCACTATCGGGCCACATCTAATTTTTTTAATAATTATAAATTTAAATTTAAAGACTAAAATCAACACAATCCAAAGAGAAGTCATAGAACAACATCATCTAAATGGTAAATTTTAAAAAAATAAATAATAAAATCAATTAGTTAACCACTACTACTAAGTACTAATTATTATTATTTGGAAAGTATATGTCCTATTACTATAATATGATTATAACGAATTGAATACTAACTTAAAACATTTGTCATATTTAAAAGTTCAACAAAATGATTAACTAAAGTTGTAAATAGATCATGATATATATATCATGTAGGGAAAATGTTTTCTAATTTACTTATTTTAAGAGGACGAATCGATACACTTTATGTACTATTGTTTTGACTAGCTTTAACAAACAAATACGATTAATTGAAGAAAAGAAATAAAATCATCACTTTGAAGATAACTAAATTAATTCATACTTGCCGCATTTTAAAACAAAAAAATATATAGAATTTGAAAGCTTGATTGTCCTAAAAGAGTTGTTGTGGTGTAGGGTAAAACTCCGTTATGTTATGGTTGTTGTTGTGGTTGTATACAAGTGCGTACATCACGCCAAATAAATATTACAGACGGAATAGCCTATCTGAGCTCTAATCGGAGAGACTCACGCAGAGGCTCTTATCGGGAGTTACGAGTGGGAGAGGGGTTACAAACATTCTAGCCTAAGGGAATAAATAAAAACAACACGAGAAGTTCAACACGAAACTTCACGGTGACCTGCAAGGAACCAATGAGTTAGACCAACACAAAAGGCAAAAATAAAGAAGAAATAAGCGAGTTAGAACAATGGCCTAGCAGCGGGTGTCAAGCCACCGACGCTTGCCGTCACGGTGTTGAAACCTGGCAGGCACATATATATATATAGGCTCGATCACTTTCTCTTAACAAGTCCACCAAATGAGTCCCACGGTCTCACACACATCCATTGTTAAGGCAAGATCCGTCGCCTCATGACACCCGAAACCCCAAAACCCTAGAACCGGTGACCTGAAAAGTAAGCGGACGAAAGAACCCACGTTGCTTTCAGGGAAGAGCGACCCTCAAGCTCACCAAAGGAACAAACCTTTAAGAGCCCAACCACCTTATACACTCACTCTCCTCACACACACCAAAGGGACAAAGAGGAGATTGAGGTAGGCCAACAATGGTGACGGGTGATAAGAGATGAAATCACTCAAAATCTAAACCGATTTTCTTCTCTCTCTCTCTCTACAATTCGCGTTCTCTCTAAGGTCACTCTCTCTGCGCTCATACCTGATGGGAGCGAGGAGCATTAAAGAGGGAGCACAACGGAGAGAAGTGCGGCTCGAGGAGGACACGTGGGAGGGCAAGGAGGAGTCATCAGGGGAGAAGCAGGCAATGCTTCGGTTTAGCGTCGTGATGGGCGGGCAGCCCGAGGGTTCATGGTGGGAAGATTGGGCCGGGGCAAAAGAACGCGACTTAGCTTGGGCGGTTGCCGTTAGCTTGGCGGGCTATCACTTAAATAACAATCTCCACCTTGGAGCAAGTGGGAGGAAAGAGGACTTAAAGGGGACTCAAAAGGACTTTTAAACAAGCGGGGTTCAATCGCCATCATCCCAGCCGATCCAACCACCACGGCTTGGACCAAGCGAGGAAAAATCTAACTAGCTCCACCACACTAAGTAGGAACTAGAGACACCTCGGCAATCACAAAGAGAGCCAAGGATTTTGGGAAAAAACACGGCAGAGAGCATCAATCTCGATTATCAATTTTCAAAATATTTAAACAATTTTAAATTTGGTGGCAGTGACATTTGGTTCCTATGCGAGGATTAAGCCTGGGTAGGAATTTTTTCAAGAAGGACAAGTCCTTTGTCAATCACATCCCTAAGGTAATGGTACCTAACATCTATGTGCTTTGTCTATCGTGAAAAGCAGGATTTTTACAAATTTGCAGTTAATTTGTCAGAAAAATCCGCAGTTTATCTTTCAAAAACCCGGTTCGAAATTAATCCTTTTAACCATGTTGCTTCCTTAAGCGCAGTTATAGCAACATATTCAGACTCAGTTGTAGACAATGCAACAATAGGCTGCGGTTGGGATTTCCGGCTAACACAAGCATCACATAATGTAAACACGTAAGAAGTAGTGGATTTCCTACTATCTCTATCATTAGCATAATTCGAGTCTACATAGCCTTTTAATTTCACACCATCATGACATTTTGAAAATTTTTAGACCATAGTTGAGAGAGAATTTCAAGTATCTCATCAGCCATTTGTGACGCACGTTGAGGCATCGGTGCCGTATGCCAGGCTCAAGCGGACTTAAGCGGGTAAGCAAGGTCGGCGTGTCTTGACACCATCAAGTCACGTGACGATCCTATGGCATTGGAGTATGGCATCTTTCATTTCATCAATTTCATTTTCAGATTGGGGAGGTTTTTACTCAAGGTGAAATGACTTGCAAGAGGCACATTAATGATTCTGGTTTGCATGTTAAATTTACTCAAAATCTTTTCAACGTAAAAATCGATTTAGAGAAATGGTGTTGTTCTTCCTATCCTTACAATGTTCATTCCCAAAATCTTTTTCATCTCCCAAGTTTTTCATGTCAAAGTTTTTACAAAGACATTTTTGGACATCCTCTATAGTCTTGATGCTAGGACTAATCAAGAGCATGTCGTCAACATAAATCGAAGGAACAAGTGTGCATCACGGTTAATTTTAAAGTACAAGCGGTGATCATAGTGCGTTTAAAATTAAAGGCTGCATGCACAAGTCAAATTTTGTTCCACATTCGGGAGATTGTTTAAGACCATATAAAGATTTTTTTGACAAACAAACATAATCGGGATTTTCTTGTCAATAAAACCTTCCGGTTGCCTCATGAAAATTTTTCTTCTAATTCACCATGTAAAAATGCGGTTTGACATCCATTTGTTTTAACTCGGTCAAATTGAGCAACTAAAGCAAGCATAACCCTAGCGTAGTGAATTTGACAACGGGGCAAAGATTTACATGTAATCTATCCCTCCTTTTGAGTAAACCCTTTTTGACTAACCTAGCTTTGAAGCGCCTGATTGGACTTCGTTTTTGACTTTAAGACCACTTACAATCAACAAGGGGAGCGGTTTTAGGTTTGGGCACTAAAGTCCAAGTTTGATTAACATGCAACGAGTTCATCTCATCATAGCATTAAATCCATTCCACGATTAGCGATTTCAAAGCTTCTTGATATGTTTTAGGTTCATATGAGTTGTCGATGGATTCAAACACACTAAACACAAAGAGACCATGTCATCAAATCTAGAGGGCCTTCTAATGCGTGCGTCTAGGTCTATCTAGCAAGTAGATAGTTGTCTAGATTTTGATCTTGAAATTCAATCCTAGTGTCTTCATTTTACGTTTCGGCATCTGATTTCGGTTTCTTGCTCATTTTCTTGATCATTTTGATTCACATTCACGGTTTGGTCTCGGCGCACCCTAGGTTCAATAGGACTCATCACGACGGGGTGCTCCACCATAACGGGGCAGGGGTAGGGCGAGGTTCATTGGGGACATTCAAACACGGGGTTGTTTCATTAAAAACAACCACGGCTTATAATCACTTTAAAACCGGTTCATCCTCACCCATAACCTATATCCTTTTACACCTTCGGGGTATCCCAAGAAAGCACCCTAACCGATCGAGGTTCCAATTTGTCGTTCTCCTATGGGCATAAGCGTACACCCAAAACTCTCGATTTTGAAAATCAATTTCTTTTTCCCAAAAGCGGGACATCTTAGTTCAATGGGACGGGAAGGGGACCTAATGATGAATGGTGGCGGTTAGGCGCCTCTCCCAAAACCTTTTGGAGGGCAGGAGGCAAGCATACTTCTAACCCTTTCCAAGGAGAGTCCTATTCATTCTCTCGGCCACCCCATTTCTTTGAGGGGTGTAAGGGACGATTTTGTGTCTTTCAATTCCGTTTCGAGCGAGAATTTGTCCATCTGAGAGTTCGCGAACTCTAGGCCATTATCGATCCTAAGGGTTTTGATTTTCTTGCGGTTTTACTTCAATCATGGTTTTCAGTTTTAAAGTTTTCAAAACATCGGACTTGTGTTTCATGAGAGAACAACAGTTTTTCGGGACAAATCATCAATGATGGAGAGGAAATATGTTTCCTCCTTGAGTGGGCTCGCTAGGGGCCCCAGTACATCTGCATGTATGTATTCAGAGTTTTTACTAGAAAATTTTTGGATTGAGGATTGGGGAAAGCTTCGCTCGGTCTTTGTTTACATGACCACGACTCCTGAAAGGGCAAGTCTGAAATCTCATCTTTCCCAAGGCACGGCCTTGTTTAAGATTCCTAGGCCTTTACTACTCATGTGTCCTAATCTTTTATGCCATAAGTTTGTTTTATCTTCCTTACGAGATTAGCACAATTTTCGGCTACAAGATAGAGGCAAACCGCACATGCATCTGATTTCGGCGTTTTTCGGCCTTCCACGATCACAGAGAGCCTTTCATAATCTTCATCATTCCCTCCCCCACCTTCCCTCTAAACCCTCATCTTAGAGATGCACGAAATCAGATTGTTGCAAGGTCGGGAGCATGCAACATTTTTAATTTCAAAACATTTCGGAATCAAATTTCGGACAAATCACCTATTCAGCAATTAGGCACTTCTTTTCATTAGCAAGTGAGGCGAACCAGTTTTTGTTCTTGGTAGGAATTAAAGAAGTGTTTATATGGTCATGTGGAAATGCGAGGCGAGAATCTATCAACCGTTCATTTTTGCATGCACCGTGGCATTCACGAGAGTTAACCAAATTATCACTGCGATTCAACCACCATAAAAACATTAGCATCGTCCTCGCTTCCGAGGCCATATGCGGTCATTTTGTTCATTTTGATTACGATTGAAATTCTTCTTTTTTAGGGTTAGGGCATTCTTTCCTAAAGTGACCTATTTCACCACGGTTGTAACACTTTACGCCTCTAGTCCTAGACTTTGATCTACTCTTACTCCTACCCTTTTTCTTTTCATTGTTGTGACCTTGATTGATTCTTGTTTTGACCACTATTTACTGTTTGAGACCTTCCTCTTACCGTATGGACTTCACCCGGATGTTGATGATTTACCCTTGTTTGCTTTTAGTTCCACTCTTTACTTTTTAATCCATTAATAACTTGATGTCAAGAGTTAAGGCATCCCTACCATATTTGTTTGATTTTACATCAGCATAAGAATCGGGGATAGCATTCAAAAGCCTGATAGGGGTGTATTCATCAATATGTTTACATCTCGATTTGCTTGATATCTTGGCAGTTTTGTGAAATTCGATGTTATCATCCGTATCTTTGTTTAATCAAGCTTAAAGCGGAAAAAATTTTCGAGAAGATACGGTTTGTTTGGCGAGGTTTCAAAATACAGTTCTTCCAATTTTCCCACAGCTTTAGCGGAGTCAAGCTTGCCGACTTTTAGTAAAACCGAATCGGATTTTAAAATTATGGATGAGTATGCGCGCTCATCCATTTAGTATCTTTCTTGAGAATCATTTTGAGAAAATTTCAATGTGATAGCTTTGAAAACTTTTTCCTTTATCAAAATGCCTCGCATTTTACATTTGCCAATTGAAAAATCGGTTTTCCCATTGAAAGGTTCTAAGCTATAAGCTGAAGTTGAAGAGCTAGCCATTTTCAAAAAACCGATTCGGAAAATATCAAACACACAAATACCAGGAGCGAGAATCAAGCAAGATACTAGCGAAACGGCAGCTCAGAAATTACCAGCGGTCGAGAATCACATGACGCGGCCTAACTACGGCCTAATCAAGCGGTTCCTTTTAGCGAGACAATAGCCAATAAGATCAAGATTCACTAAAGGGGAATCGAGGCGGGGCAACTATTATCTCGAGAACTAAGCTTGAGTAGGGCAAGGAAAAAAAGACCAACTAGCAGACGATTTAAACAACCAAACTCATGC
>JACONP010000076.1:0-17401 GCA_016624345.1 Platycodon grandiflorus
CTAATTTGCAATGTAATGTATGTATAGTGAGCATAGATGTGTAATATTGAGAGAAAATATTGTATGATAGTGCAAAGGAGAAGGTGTTCAAAAGGTGTCAAGAAAGAGGGTAACTTCATTCTTGTAATACCAAGAAAAATAGTGAATATTTTTAGAAGAATAGACTTAAAGCTAAACCACATAACATTAGTTTGTTGTGTTTGTTTTGTATGTGGTGTGTGTATTTGGTTATATTTGATGTGATATCTCAATTAGGCGGTCAATCCTAACAAGTGTTATCAGAATCGACATAGGAGGGAAAAATTTGCATCAACAAAGAAGAGTCAAATCACGAGGAAAACACAACAATTTTTTGGTTTGTCACTTTTAGCATAGCTGCAGAAAAATCAATGCTGTAGATTCATCAACACTTGATGAAACAACAATTTTAGTAGAAAAAATATTTTTAGAGACAATTGAAGGAATCTAGTTATCAAAAATAATAATAATTGAAGTAATCTCAAGAAGACAACAAAAGGCAACATGCTCCAGGTCTAAGCTAACTGAAAAGTAGCGCTAACTTGCACAGCTTGCAGCCTAGAAGATGAACGTGCAATCATAGACCTAGCAAGTAGTTAATCTCATTATTCAACGCCAGTATAATATGTAGTTTTTACACAACGACTAGTTGCCTAATTCCAAGTACTTAAAGGAGCACAAACTTCAACGAAATAAAACTTTAAATAGTGAGAAGAACAAATAACAGAGTTGGAAAAGTGCGAGATTAAGATCACAAAAGATCACATACTTAGGATCAATCTCACTTAAGGATTTGATAAAGCTTACATATTAGAGGAAATTAATAGCCTCTCTAGTCTTTCAAAAGAAGTTACAAGTGATAGGCATTATACTGAAGAAAATAAACTTGGCCACATTCAGCATATATATTGGCTAATTGAATTACTGAAGAATGCACTTGAAGAAACTTGAAGAAGTGCTTCCAAAGAGTCATTCAAGGAAGCTTTAACAACGTTTATTCTACTGTAATTAGTGTAGAAGAGTTATAGTTGGCTTATCAACTTGGAAGAAATTTGTAGCCTAGAATAATCCTTATAGTTTGGTGATAATATATTGAAATATTATTCATCATGACTAGGTAAGATGGCTGTGAAAGGTGGATGTGGGAGAGAGTTTTCTGATCTGAACAACCTTGAAATTTTCTATGTTCATTCATTACTTTTATTGCATTGTTAACGTACTTATGTTACTTAGCTCACATTGAACTATTTGAACACTAACCTCAGCTAACTCATTTTTAACAAGATATCTTAATTATAATCAAGCTTCACTCATCACAACATTATTATAGACATCAAAGCATCACTAGAAGGTCATTCGCAAATCAGACCCCAAAAAGGGACCTCTAGTAAGTGTATAAAACAAACCCCAAAAGACATATTACTTTGATTATTTTTAAATATATTCCCCATGTTATTACCATTTCTCTTGATTTGAAGCCACTCTTCTTTCTTGTTGTTTCCACCCAAAATGACTTTTAGAATTTTGTTAGAATGGATGTATCGGTTTAAAATTTGAGTCTTGTATCCTAAATATAAGTTAACCTAAAAGCGTGTATAAGGTTGTGATATCAATATAAAATAGTCTTAAAACCCCAAATACTTTCTCTTCTTCATATTCTCAATCGCTTGATCATTGATTATTGCTCAATTTATTGTTTGCTACTTCCGCTGTCGCACAACATCAAATTCTAAATGCATTATCTTTGGTCACAAGGAACTCTAGGCCATAGGTAGAAACGTTTTGGCTAAGAAGCCTTTAGGGCATCGGGGTAAACTAGCTAGGTCGTAATAAGAAAAATTAGGATTATTGTTTATTGCTAATAAATATTTTGCTATGGCCTAGGAGACCTTATGACTAAAGATCATATTCTGCTACAAATCTAGACCATTGACAGGCAACGGTCTTACGATCAAGTATAGTCCACACCGTATTGAACAAAAGTCAAGACTAACAGATAGTAATTCACGTCAGCCAATAGTTTGCCCGACCTAAGACCATAAGATAAATAGAAACCTTGGTCATGGGACCAATAACCTCTGCTAATCTAGGCCCCCATACCAACACGCTCATTGCGTCAAAGAAAAGACCAAGTCAAACAATTAAAATTCTCAAAAGTTAAATAGAATTTAACTATGTTGATAAGGGACAATTCTTACCTTTAGTGGTTGTGTGCTTAAAGATTTTATTTGTTGTGCAGTTTCCTTCAATCTCACCGTTAAAATACATTTTTTGCAAGTAGAATATTGGTCCAATCCATAGCATACTTGGAAGTCAATAACTGTTCACAGGAGCGGCTCTACTGTTGAGGTAGTTCAGGCAAATGCCATTAGGCCGACCATAATTTTAGGCTCTAATATATATATATATATATATATATATATATATAGAGAGAGAGAGAGAGAGAGAGAGAGAGAGAGAGAGAGAGAGAGAGAGAGAGAGAGAGGGATAAGGGACCAGATATATAGTAGACTAGATTTTTTCTTATTCTTGTTTTGTAAACTTGTTTTTCATTATTATGAAGAATTTTTTTTTAACAACTTCACATATTCACTCCACTTTATTAGGCCATGAAGAAAAGTTTCAACAAAAATAAACTCTTACCTTTATTAAGTTGGAGTCCGTTTGATCGGTGTCTACAGCGGTGTTTTAAAACGGCGTTTTAAAAACGTAGTGTTTAAAAGCGGAGTCTTTCCTTATAAATACGTTTGGGATATCTCTTCAATACGCTTTTTTTCAGGGCGTTTTAAAACCCGTTTTGGGAAAAACTGGGAATTCCAATTTTAAAAGCAGGTGTGTTTAGCGCTGCGTTTTTACGCGCAGATATGAAACACATTTTTCAAATAAGCTACGTTTTATCCTGCATTTTGGCCAAAAGCGGCGGCCAAACAACTACTATAACAACTAGTGATCATATGAAAAGTTTCCATCATTTTGGAATTAGGAAAAAAAAACTTTCCAATTCGACTAAACTCATTAATTAGAATTGATTTAATTTAGAGTTCTAAAAAAGATAACCACTTCTCTGCAATATAATTCGCACTCAAAAAAAAAAATAGCTAAGAAAAGTAAACAATATCTATACTGTTTCTCCAAATCTTCTTCTCTATCTTTCTCAGTTTTGAGTCATAATGTTTCAATATGTTTCACTTGATTTCAAAGGTTGAAAGGTTTTTCAAGTTTAGAATTCAACTTGTTGGAACTTTGATTTGCATTAATTTGGGCAAAAGTTCAAGTTTTCGTACCTTCACACAACGAATTCCATTAATCTGGTAATTTAGATTATTTTACTTTATTTTGTTTGAATAGTTTAAATTCTAATAATAAATTTTTTATTTTCTTAAGTTTAATTTGAAAAAAGTCTAAAAGAAAATCTGATTCTGGATGGGACAAAATAAAAAGAGAAGAAAAGCTGAACACATTATTCAATCACAAAAAGGAGATCTCGATAAATTTGTCATTATAAAAAAAAACAAAATAGAACAGAAATGTTAGTTGAGATCAAGTTCATGAAAGGCTAAGTGATTTAGACCAAATTAATGAAATACCAAATAACTTACAACAAGTTAATGAAGGACCATGTAATTTAATAGAATGTGAAGAAGTCATGTTTTAGACCCCAATTTAGGTAGAGCCGCCCTTGATTGTTCACTATGGAAACTTTTTATCTTCGGTCTTAGTTTTAGTTGTCGCTAGATAAGTCATACCTATAATGTCATTACGTTGCCAATTTTTTTTTTTTTTCCGATTTCAGTAACTCAGTTTAATAACTTAATTGTAGGTCTCGGTTTCTATTAATGGAGAGCTCTGAAATTCGCTAGAAGGTGAATAGCCTATTTATCAAACTTTAAAATTTCTTTCGAAACTTCAAGTTATGATAATTCTAACTGATATGAAGAATCATACTGACTTATCAGTATAAGCAGAAAATAAGGAATGATCAGTTAGTGAGTAAGTCAACTGATGGAATCAGCTAACTTATGGCAAGCAATTAACTGAATCAGATAGGCATACTGAATAATCAGTATGGACAACAAAAATTCGTTAAACAGTTGATTGATCAGTTAGTTGATAGGATCAGTTGACTGATAACTAAGTGACTAGTGTGAGATATAAAACATAAAGAGTCTCAGTCACTTAATACTTGCTGATGCTTTTAGTAAGATAGTTTAGACATGGAATAGTAATGCGAGTAAGTTCATGAGTTCACATGTAGGAGCAATTTACTTAAAGCAATAAGATAGGCAATGATATATAAAGCAACAAAACACAAGATTGAATTTTGCAGTTGACTAAAGAACAGTCACTGCATAAGATATTTCATATTACAGAATTCAGTCAAGTTATACATGCTGTTTAGCTAACTTGCCTAAGTATATGTTAAAGAAAGTAAATTAATCTATTTAAAGGAAAACTTATATACAATCTATTCCTAATGGGTTGCAAATGGATGCTTTATCCATTTGCTATTTCACTTGCTACCATCTCCAGAACCATCATCTAGAAACATTTGGGAAAACTGTCTTTGATGATAGGAGACTTAAGCAAGTGAGATGAGTTAGAATATTAAAAGCGATGTTTAAACTAAAAGGTTTGAACATCTTTTTTGGGGATATCCCGACTCATATGAGGGTTTATATAATCAAATCCATACCAACCATTACAAAGATTAGTAAGGCTGTATGTATGGATATGATATGAAGTGAGAACCTAGACTTTAGACTATATGCTAACAGATTGGATCTCTTTGGACATTCTTTTCCTTCTTCTCTCTTTCGATCTCCTCATACACTTGGTGCGTGAATCTTCATCCTTCAGACTTTTGAGAGGCTAATGGAGATGAGCTTCAAAGGCAATCAGTAGATGACTGATTTTGCTCGCTTGAATATACTCTAACTTCATAAGTGTATTGCTTTTATACACCTCTATCTTTCTTTTCTTTCACAAGCACTTGCTGTGATACACTAGTTCAAGTATTTTTCAGTATGTTCCTTAGTATATCATAATATCCACACACTTCCACACGTTAAGCTCGAGCAGATGCTTGGGATATTTATAGTGATAGAGATGAGGGTAGCCGTTTGAGAGATGCTTTAATCCAACTGTTGGATTTTGTCTTGTAGTGGTTGAATTCAAAACCTTGAAGGCTGAATCTGGGATTTGGGGCTTTTGAAAAGGATAGTAAAATCTTCTTTGGAGAAGACTTTTACGTGTTTGAAAAGCTTTGAGGTATTGTCACATCATAGAGTACTTTATGGCAGGGGCCACGTGAAGAACAGTACTTTGAGATCAAGTTGAGTGTAGAAAATATATTTTTAGGGAATCTAAAAATATATATCTTTTTGTCCGTTGAAGTCTTGATCAGCTGATGTGAGTTTCCGGGACTTGGGCTGGGCATCAATTGCTAAGAGTTAGTTTGAGCTTTGCCTTGGACATCAGTCGGTGACGTGGCTTCTTTGAGTTTCTTCAGTTTCTTCTATCAGCTGATGCTTAATTGGTGTCCTAAAGAGATTAGTAGCTGTCTTTGAGTCTTTGATAGTCATTCTATTTGATTTCTTGTCATATTGAGTCGGGATGTTCTAGGGCCGAATAACTTAAGTATGTAGCATGCAGGCTACTATTTAAATCTAAACACGTTATCCTAATCCTTGATAGGTTATAGTTATGGTTACAAGCAAATCTTAAGTAATTAGGGAATATTCACCTAGAGGTATTATAATAAGTGAATAGGTGAATATTCCCAATATTAATATTCCAAGTTTTTATTGTACTAATGATCACAACACTCAATTTTTTTAGTACTACTTGTTTAGTGATACCCATGGTCCACAACGATATTTTCTCTGCTCTAAAATGTGTTTAGAAACATCAATACAACATTTACTAATAATAGAAATACTATATCGGGAAAAATCATGAAATAGCCATTAAGTTCACTAGGTATCACTTTTCTTCGACAAAAAGAACTTCAACATCAACAAGTCAAAAGGGGACAAGAAAGTCAAAATTGGTGGGTTGAGAAGCACTTGACGCCGCGCTAATGGTACCTCCTAGCCAGCAGTAAATCAACTACTCTTGTTATCCGACCTCTCCTTATCTATTCATTGGTAGGGAAGATTCTTGGCTACACCAAGTCCTCCCATTGGACCAAAATCTCACCCCTCTTCCAATATAAACACCACCCTTCGTAGTTAAGGAAGGTTTTTTTTTATCACGATTGGAGAGATTTCCTCCTTCAAGCTCTTGTTCTTCCCTCAAGAACAACACCTCTCTGAAAGCCTATTAAACACAACCCCACACCCATCAAACACAAACAACACAATCAAAACCGTTTTTTCTCTTTAAGAAGCAAAGACAAGAGAAGCATACCAAACAATGGCCTAAACACTACCCCTTTAGTCATCTAAAAGGCCTACCCAAACACCTTCAATCCAAGCATTTCTTCAAATCATCAATATCATTTTCATCCCTTTGATCTTTGTTGAAGATAATCTCTTAGGAGGGTAAGATAGTTTAACTTGCAATCTTGTAGTAGATTTTGCATTCGATCATCTTGGAACAATGTAGACCTTAAGCATGTTTATGATGTAGATTAGTGAGTTGTCGTTCTTGTTCTCCAAAACGTAGTAATCTTGTATATATTTGATATGTTCTTGTAAGATAACATGTTGTAAAAGCTTTGATTTATCAATGTAATTCATGTTTTTCTTCTTCTTTTGTGATGTTCATTACTTCTATGCAAATCTCCCAAGAGGATAACTAGGCTTGGAAAGAGTGTCTCAAATGGTCATCTTTTGTATAAGATTGAAGCTTAATAGTATGCCTTTTCATTTATGGTAAAAGTGCTCCTTCACACTTTATGGTTAAAAGTCTCTCCCTCCCCCTCTTATTTTATATCTTTTGAATCCCTTCCATATGTGGGCAAAATATGACATTTTATCCAACTAGTTTTCATTCTCACTTAGGTCGGTTGTAGTAGTCCTTATAAAAACTACTCCTTTCGTTCCAGGCAAAGAGTCCACTTTCCTTTTTAAAAAAATCGATATGTGACTAAATCAAATCAATATTTTACATATTTTACTGATGTTTTAGGAAATAAAATTTCATTAATTAAAAACTACATTAAGAATACTATGGATTACAACTTTCATAATTTTGTAGAAACAAATAAATCTATGTAAATTATCGATCAAACTTTAATTAAGTTGATTCAAAAAAGTCAAAAGTAAACTCTTTACCTAGAACGGATGGAGTAATATTTTTGTTTTACCAAAAGTTAACTAAATTTTTTTTATTTAATCTCTAAGAACGGTCGAGTTAACAGAGACACTACTCTCTTCCTGTAACCATTTTTTTACGAAAAAAAAAAAAAACTCTTACTCTCGTGGTGTGTACATGTGATCTAGAGATGTTAAGAGGGTTGCGACTCAACAAGCTAGTCCGTTTAAACCGGAAAAAAAAATTGGGTTAGGTTTGAAATATTTTGACTCATTTAAAATTCGAGCTTTTTAGCCTGGCCCTTCAGCCCGCGGGCTGGGATGCCAAATGAACACTTGTTTAGTTGTTTTCAAAACTGTACAGATAGTAATTTCACATATTAGCGCATAAATTGTACTAGCTGAAAGCCTGAAATTGACACTTATGTAAAGCCCTGATTCATGATTTTTGGGTGCGAGAAGATAACGTTCGAATTCTCTTTCATCAGTTTTGATTTTGAGTAGTATATGTTAGGTTTAATATATAATTTGTTCCTTGAACTGAAGACCTTTTCCTAATTTGGTACCCGAACTTTGACCTTTCCTATTGTAGTCTTTGAACTGCACTTTAGGTATGACAGTTCGTCCCTCAAGTGACGGCCGTCACTTTAGACGTTAATAAATGCCTGAAAGGACTAAAATACCCTTACTAAATGCTGAGTGTAATTTCATGGTCGACAAAGATGCTGAGTTGAAATTAATTTTTTTTTCTTAGCTAAGCAAATAAGAAGGAAAAAAATATGAAAGAACAAAAATTAAGTCACTTTCTCCAGCTGCAAAACCCACAGCTTCTCCTTCTATTGTTAACTCACCATCACCGGCTTCTTCTCCTTCCACTATCAACTAGCTGCCATCTCCACCTCCATCCGTCTCTTCTCTTCGGCTTCGTCAATTGCTGCTTCATCACCATCTTAGTCAACGCATCAACATTCAACATTCGAGACAAATTCACACCCAAATCTTGGTCTGCGATGGGTCACACTCAACTTTCTTGGCATCTAGACTCGTTGCGATGTACATCAAATTTGATTTCTCTATGATGCCTGGAAAGTATTTGAAGTCGTTCCAATTGATTCCCATTCGAATTGTAAAACAATTTTATTGGATAAAGTCCAATAAAATTTTATTGGAATTTATATTTATATATATAAAAGGCATTTCTTTATATCTTATATTTTCATATTAATTGTTTATAAATATTTGATAAAGTCCTTAGACCATTTTTTGCTATGGGGCATGGTTGCGCATTTGATGGTAATTATGGAAAATGCTTATAAGGCTTTGGTCTTAAAATTGGTTCAAGTCGGTTGGCTTTTCAAGACAAGGACATTGAATAGCTTGTGAGACTTATGCGTATGATGTATGCTTGTATGACGAGGATGTTATATTCCATTAGCATCAACGGTGTGTGTTAGGAATATGCCTGTAAAACAGATGATATATATATATATATATATGCATATTCCAACACAGTGATTTGATTGTTTCCATTACAACGCATGTTTCACAAGTGGATAAAAGGGCTGCGTACCGGTTAGTGTGGCAGCTTGATGAAACAATGCATAGGTCATTAGACTAGGAAGTCTTTGTACATATCCGAGTCTTTGTCCTACCAAAGTGATGACAAACTTTCATATGGATTAGCTCTTCATGCGCCAGCAGACATGCCTATCAGCAATGTTTTACCAGCAGACATTTCTAACAGCCATGTCTCATTAGCTATCTCTACACCAGCAGTATTATATCGGCAGATCCAAGTATCAGCCATGCTCTTCATCAGACAACTGCAGATAAACTGATTATTCACAAGAGGAACATCGGTCGTTGCTTAATGCTACATGTCAAAATAGATCCGTTACAAGATCTTCCTGACAGTTCAAGATACGCATCGATGTCTGTGCTTTGACTATTATTCAGAAGACATTTCCTCTTTCATGTATTGGTCCCAGTCTCCAAGGCTACATTCCTTAAAAGGCAAAACACAGTGCGCTACATCTCAGGCATACGTGACAAGTCAAAATTCTGTCAGCCTGATTCACGGACCAACTTCAAGAAAAAAGCTTAACGGAAGGTCTTTGCCCAACAGTTTGAATGACGCACTCTGATGCATTAATGATTCAGATTTCCAACGAGCAGAAACTCATCAAAGCTCCAACGAATCCTTCATCTTCTCCAGTCTATATAAGAAGACTCTCATTCTCACATTCAAATGGGATGCACGAGAAAGGTGTTGGTGGTTGCAATTGTTCTTTGTTCTTTCAATCTGAAACCACACCCTAAAGTGAGAAAACACAAGTGTAAGAACAAACACTTTGTGGGAGAGAAAAATAGAAATTCCAAAGGCTAAGAAGTCCTGCTTGATCAAAAACTCTGTTTTTGATTTGAGTTCTTTCTTCCTTCGAAAGAATCAGTCTCTTCAGTTGCTGCACTACAAATCTACAGTTAGAGACCAAGCATCCTGCAAGTCGTTGAAGACTGATCAAGCTTGAAGATGTCCGATGAAGAACCAGAGCATAATAATTCATCTTGCATTCATATCGACAGACTTATACTACATTATAAGGGCTGTCGATTGTGAAAAAAGTTATCATCACTTTTGGCCGAGTGCTCAGCACTCAGTTGTTCAAATACCTGTTATTTGAACAACGCCTAATATTCTCTTCTCACCTCCGCCTCCACTTTACTCAAACAAGCACCTTCCCCAAGGTACTTGGCGAGAGTTAAAGTATGGAGGTTAGTTATAAGTCTTCCCGGCATCCCTCTTTGACTTTCCTTCTATCCCGGGTAGATTGCTAGGTTAGAGAGTCTAGGTTGATGTACTAAGCATGTTTGTCTTTGAGCAAACCTCTGCTGAATTTTAATATAAATCATAATTTATTACATTCAGCCTTTACTTATCTTTCCTGTAATATTTGATATATATTTTGTGCAATCGGGTTGTGGAAAGTAATTGATGCATCTAATACAAGATTTTAGTTGACTGTTATGATGAACTTGTACGCATTTACTTACAGTTGCTTCAATCTTGTCGCTATACTTATGCTGCTTATTCTGCTGCTTAAACACTTACATACCAGCTAAGTCTAACAATATCTTCCTATCGGCTATTCTTCAAGTCTGCCGATGCATATTAGCTGATTCGACTATATCGGCTGTATTGCTTGAATTGGGAAGATGACTTTTTCATGTTAATTATTTCATCCATATAATTTAAAATAGGATGAAGTTTTTAATAAAGGTAATAGAGCTGTCAAAACGGGCCAAACCTGCCGGGCCAGCCCGTCCCGTCACCTAAAAGTGGCGGGTTGGGTTGAGGAAAATTGGTCCCGTTTAGAGGCGGTCAAAGCAATTTGAGCCCGCACGGTCCGGGTTGAGGGTGGGTTGGGCCGGCTGGCCGTTTTACCCATTGATTAAATCTGGACCATTGATGCTTAAAATTTCAAATAAACCTAGGGCCTAGGCTAAGAAAAAGGAAACGAAAGTTGCAGCAGCAACATTTATTTTAGATCTCAAATATTAAAAGATGATTAATTAAGTTGATCTCAAATACTAAAAGATGATTAAAAGTTGCAGCAGCACCATTGATGATTAATTAAATTGGATTCTATCTATACTTCAGTTAATCTCCTCCCTTCATCGTCTAGAGGTGCACTTCGGATGGATGCTAGAGGTTTCGCTCGTGTTCGTATCTCCTAGCTAGGTCTTAGTTAGGTTGTTTTGTTTTTCTCTTTGATTTGTATTTCTATTTCGAGGTCAGGCTCCTTTGTCCTCCCATTTATAAGGGCCAGTTTGGTTGTCCCCTCAAGTTTGTACTTTATTTTTTAATTAATAAAATCTAGCGGTGCCGCCCCTGTTTCCCAAAAAAAAAAGTGGAAATTCACTTAAACCAATATTAATATTTAAACCTTGGTGGAAATCCCACTTAAACTAATATTAATATTATAATATTTTCTATTTTTAATTGTTTTCTCTAAGTATTATAATTTTTTTTATTCATTTTAAGTTTTAAATTAGAAAATCAATAAATCACCATTTTGACGGGTTGGCTGTTCTCCCAACCCGTGGTGGGTTGGGTTGGGTCAAGTTTAGGACCGCTTATTTGGCGGGTCACCGCTCGCCCGTTTTTGCGGGTTATGGCGGGTTAGGCTAACCCCCGGCCACTTTTGACAGTTCTAAAAGGTAATATAGGCTATTCACCCCCCTCTAGCCTATATTCTGAGAATATCACCATGGACCTAGTGTGACGCAAGTGCATATATGCAGGTGCTTGTTAGAGAACACAAGTTCACTAAACATGACCCATTGAGAATTCTTAAATGTAAATTTCAACTGTCAAATTAAGAATTTTCACGTTGCGATAATACATGATTAGTCCTCGGACTTGAGGTACGATAGTAGCATTGTGTATATCCTGTAACACTTTGATTTACTCACTGATTGCTTGACAATCGCAAAGGGGTATTTTGTGTGTTGCATTGGTGTACATGGAGGTTAATCAGTAGCCAACATAAAATTTGACACTTGTCAGATGATAAGAGAATTTCCTGTGTTTTTCATAGTTCATGATTCGAAGACCTTAGCCAAGGCATGATGAATTTGATTCATAAATGAATCACTGGTGCTTGAAATTGAATCACAATTATTAAATCGATTGTGTTTTGACTTATAATCCATGTCCTAGATTTAATTAGAAAATTAGATGTCGAAAGGACCGTACATGTATGCACTCGCAATTGAAATATGTTTACCCGCTATTTCACCTACTGCTAGATAATCGTACTACTTGTTAGGTGTTCCCATAATTTGTAGGTTCTTGAAATTAAGGAGTTAATTTCAAGTATATTAACTAATTAATTGGATTATTTGATAGAATAAAATGTTATTCATAAGTTACAAAAGGTTGTAAGCCTACAACTAGCATTAGTTGTGAACCTAAAGGGTCAGACACTTAGAATGGAAAGATTCATTTGTTTAATCAAGGATTATTCCAAATTACTTGACGCAGTTGATTAGTAAAGATTAATAAATTGATGGATGTAATTGATTTGATCAATTTAGTTAAATTTGGCATCGGTCAATTAATTCAGATTAATTTATGGAATTTTATTGAAAGTCTAAACCCAATTTAACTAGGCTCGTTAGTAGAGTCCATCTAGTTAATTTGAAAGAAATGAAAAGGAGGGGTAATATTGCTAATAATAGAAAAATGTTATTCTAATTAGGCAATATATGGTAATAATTATATTACCATATCTTCTTGCTAATGAACCTAGACATAATTGTTTATACATTAGATGTAGTACACATTAGGGTTTTGATTAATTATAAGGAGTTATTATAATACAAGGAGTTATTATAATACGTTATATGAAAACATACTCTTCATCTCTTGAAGAAAAAAAATACAGATGCCCACTCGATGAAACTCAACTTTTGAGTTTTCTTTTGTGACTATTAATCTCTAGTGCAAAAAAAAAAAAACAAAAAAACAAAAGAATATTGTCTCCTTTGTTTTGGCTAGTCATACCTTTTAACCTCATAAGAAGAAAATCAAGAACTCACTTCTTGTTTTTATATTGTTGAACAAGACGGTTAAGATTACTAGCGAAATCTTCATTCGGTGATCTCGTCCGTTCGTGTGGACCATCTTTGGAGGAGGCATGTGTGGACCTTTGCGAGTCATAGGTTGTTGAACTTACTGGCAATTAATTACCTCTACATCTTCAACAAAAGGAAACTTTACGGAAGCGTTTTCGGCAAGAACTTACACTTTTGTTTTTACCACTTGTAAAATATGCGCGATCGTAAAATCGCTATCCGGGGCTACTTTTTCGTATCGTATACATATTTTTAAAATTTTGCTGTGATTAGCCTCTGCAATGGGTTAAACTCGACTTTCTTGGCATCTAGACTCGTTGCGATGTACAGCAAATTTGATTTCTCTATGATGCCTGGAAAGTATTTGAAATCGTTCCAATTGATTCCAGTTCGAATTGTTACTTTGGAATTCAATTTTGAGGGCTAATGTATGGCATGGTGAGTATCAAGAAACCCTTAGGGTTTATGTTCAAATGAGAAATCTTGGGGTTAGGGCTGGTGGTTTCAGTTTCCCTTTAGTCTTGAGGGCTTGCGGTATGATGGGTTGTCTTGAATTATGCAAGATTATACATTTTCATGTTTTGCAAATGAGTTTTGAAAATAATCTTCATGCTGTGAATGAACAGTTGGGGACTAGGTTGTACGGACATGCCACTCAGCCGGCGTATCGCGTTTCGGATACGTGTCGGACATGATGGATACGGATACGCCAAATACGGTTCAAAATACATACCGGGGCCAAATTTGAATTTTTGAAACTTTGGACACAGGACACGGGTACGTTTACCCGAAACTCGGATACACATCTGAAGGATTTCGGTCGGATCTAGCTTCCAATCTTCATTTTTCACCCAATCTAAGTACAGATCTGCTATCTCCTTGCCGTGGCGAACCTGTCTATGCCTTCGTCATCGCCGGAAGTCACCAGAGTAAGCATCACGCGCCGGCTGGCGGAAGCATCTTTTTTTTTTGGTGTTGTTCTATGACTGCCGGCTACCGAAAGCATTTTTTTTTTCTTTCCCTTTATATTCTCTTGTGGATTCGGAAGTGAAAAGAAAGGAGAATGGGTAAATATTGGGTGACTGCTATCATTTTGAGGAGAAGGAAGAAAGACTAGGAGAAAAGAAGAGAGAAAGATAGTGGAAAGGAATGAAAGTATGAAACAGACTACATACGTGTGTATTATGTTTTGGTTCTTATAGTTTTTTATATTTACAATTTTTTCCTTATATTTTAAATATTTACATATATACCCATACCCGTATCTTATATTTTTCAAAAATCTCGTATTTTCGTATCTCGTGTTCGCGTATCCGTATCCGCGTATTCGTATCTGTGCAAACTAGGTTGGGGATGTATGCAAAAGTAGGGTGAATGATGTTGCACTGCAATTGTTTAATAGAATGGTTGCTAGAAGCCATATTTCTTGGAATACTTTGGTTTCTCGACAATGACTTCTACACAAAATCTTTATAAACCATAAGTTTGAATTTTCGATCATAATTTTTGCAAATAGGTATTCATTAGTTTGCCGTGAAATTGGGGTTTTAGATATATTTTTTTTGGATGTAGATTAATAATCTCTTTCCTCCACAGCTCCGCAAATGGGTATTGATCAGTTCATAACGGACTCAAGCTTCTGGATACAGTGGAGGTTCATTTCTTTTGGTCGTCAAAATCAGCCACTACATAAGAGCTGGAACTACCGAGACCATCATTGGGGAGGAGGTCACGTGCCTCGACAACTTCGATGATCAATTTACGAATGCTCTTGGGTGGTGGTGGTGGTGGTGGTGATGGTGGGTTATTGGAGGAAGGGTTCATGGTGTCATGTTGTGGTGGTGGCAAAGGGAAAGTTCGCATTGATGGTGGAGGTGAGGTTTGTTAATTACTTGTTTGACATATTTTACTTGGTTGGGAGGTTTGCTCTTCATTTGCGTTAGTTAAGAAAAAACAAATATTAATTCCAACTCAGCATCCTTGAGTTGACCACATTGGAATCCCACTCTACATTTAGTTAGGGTATTTTAGTTATTTCAGACATTTATTAACGATTAAAGTGACGAACGTCACTTGAGGACGAATTGTAAGACCTAAAGAGCAGTTCAGGGACCAATATAGAAAATGTTAAAAGTTGGGTGTCAAATCAAGAAAAGGTCTTCTATTCAGGGACTAAATTATATATTAAACCTATATGTTACAATGTGTTGTTATCATTAATTTGGCCGTCAGATTCTCAGCATTTTGGTTAAAACTTTTGAGATCTAATTATATTTAAGGGATTGGCTGGAGAACTGGAAATGAGTGTGGTTGGGTTTAATGTTGGAAACGAGAACTGTGTTACCGCGGCTGCCAAGCAACGGGGTAATGATGAATCGAAACAAATGTGATACACCAGCTGTGGTGTCGTTTGGTGAGAAGCAGAGGTTCATGGGCTCAACAGGGGCTGCTCTGCCACTATGAACCCGAAATCGATTATATCTCAGGTTAAGAAGTTGATTGGTAGTAAATTTAAAGAGCAAAGTGTGCAGGATGATATTAGGATGCTTCATTTCAGACTAGTGAGGGACTTGATGGTGGTGTTTTATTTCATTTTCTGTAGTCATTCCATTTCTGATTCGACTATTTTTGTCAAACATGTTGTTTTTTAAATGTAAATTTGATGTATATATATATTTTTTTAGTTTTTCAAAATCACAAAATACGTAATTTGTAGTACTTTTAAAATAATACAAATTACGTGTTTTATAATTTTAAAAAAACATACATCAAATTTACATTTGAAAAACATCTTGTTTGACAAACGATAATTAAAAAACGAATGGAGTATTTGAATGAGAAATAAAGTTTTACCCCTATACAGATAATGGCAATGTTGCGTGCTAAAAGATTTGCAAGGGTCGATATTCAAAGTATTTTTGTAAAAAGTAAATTAATGTCGTCTAAAATGTGATCTAGAATGTGCTTATAGATGTGAACCACATTTCAGATAACACTGTACAGCGGAATAATAAAACAGAAAAAGAACACAAGATGTAAACATTTATCTACAAGTAATATACTTGTAGATGTGTCAATATGTCAAAACTTTCACTAGAAAAATCTTTGTTGATCAATACAAACTATTTGACTCAAATACTAGTGAAAACCAAATGAAAAACTCTCTATGAATTGAAGTAGATCTATCTAATATAACTCAACTCATCCAACAACAGAAGTATATATGACTCAATTTGTATTACAAAAGAAAACAGATGGGTGAACAAAAATTCTTCAAGCAAAGGATCGTAGGTAGATGTGAGTCAGAATGCCGACGACATTCTGGATCACACAGCATGAACTGAATGTTTAATCTTTGCTGTAATTCTCTTGTCAATCTCTCGTGTGATATTCTGCAATTTTTGGTGTAAGAGATGAATTGGCTGGCCATCCCTTTATATAGCCTTCCAAGAGACCTATCAAATAAGGCAACAAGATGTACACAAATATACAACAAGTGAGTTACTTGGATTAGGAAACAAATAATACCTAAATAAATATCAATCCCTATAATTTAGCTAATCAATCAATCTTATCTATGGTAAATCAGATTTTTCCTAGGAAAACACGTTCAAAACTTTTACCAAAACAATCCCTTTTTTTCTTTCTCTCCAAGAATCCAAAAATAAGCTAAAAATAAATAAAATAAAATACTAACTAAAAGGACTAAGAAAGGCAAAACAAAAATAAAAGATTTACCGGATCATACGATCCAACACATGCTTATTTTAAGCAAAGACTTTTCATGCACATTGTTTCTATCAAATAATGTAAATAAACTAATACTAATTTATGCGAAAAATTGCTGGTCGGTACACTTTGAAATCTTTTTAATCGCTTTAGTTCCTAAAGGGAAGTATATTTCGATGAGTCAAACGTCAATTACAATGAAGTATATATCAAGGAGACTTCCTTGATTCTAGCTAATCATACCATAATTCTAGCTGACTTGATTCTAGCTAATCATACCATAATAACTCCTAATTATACACAATATTCACAAATATATTATCACACTTAATTCAAATATGATAATATATTCTAACACACCCTCGCCAAGCGGGAGGTTTACTTAACACTTGGGACCGTCCCCTAAAATCTTCAAAAGGACTAATGGAAGACCCTTAGTAAAGATATCCACCACTTGATGTCGAGAGGGAACATGCAACACCGAACTCGCCTTCACCCTTTCACGCGGACGAAATGAATGTCAACTTCAATGTTTGGTACGTGGTGTTGAACAGATTACCTGGACAGATGATATACCAACATTGTCACAATAAACAAGGGTGGCCTTTGTAATGGGACAATGTAGTTCAAGTAGAAGATTTCGAGCCAACACGATTCGAAACAACATTAGCAACCCTACCGATACTCAATACCTCGCATCAGACTCCTTGTACCGGTTCAAGGCGCTAGCTGTTCAAGAAACGAGATTATCACCCAAAAAC
>JACONP010000077.1:0-37509 GCA_016624345.1 Platycodon grandiflorus
CGTGCTCCTCGATGCCACGTGGAGAATGGACATTTCTGTATCTTCATGCTCCAGGGCAAGGGAAGGTCGGATCTGCATCTAAATGTTCACAAAGATTATCCACACAAATGTACTCATCTTCCATATATGGTTTTGGTCCCATCTCAGAATAGTCACTTGACCGAAATACAGGTAAAAACATAGAATTCTCAGTTGTCGGAGACTTTAATGCAAGTCCTGTAGGTGATACCTGAATGTATATATTTATTTTGCACAACTGGGAGCAATCAAGAAAATGGGATGCATTATGATGTGGAAATTAATCTCGAGCCTGCTCATTCACAATTGGGAAATCCTTAATACATAGCATGTTTGTTAACTAGTTCCAAATAAAGAGATCTTCTTTTCAATGAATTAATAACATCTATTTATTCAAACTCTACGATTTCATGATCCTAAACCCTTAATCAATCCTTTTAAACAATGCAAAAGAGCAGCTAGAATCAGTTCTTCCATGCTATATAACAATCAAATAATAAAGAAGCTTTTGCATTCACCGCCAACAATATCTACCAGGTAAAACCAATATCTTCAATCTTCCTACATATGCCACACAAATAAACCCTTCCAAGCAATAAAGGATCCAATAACAATGTCATAGATCCAACTGCTAGTTCCCGAATTCTGCACCAACCTGATGCGCTATCCATGTGATTGGTCAAGTTAATAACTTTTACGAATGTGTAACAAAATATCAAAATCACGTGAATGACACTTCAAGTTGGTGCAGAGTTTGAAATAAACAGTTGGATCTACAGCATTGCTCATTACCCAAATGCATGTTTCAAATGGCAAAGATAAGAATTCACTCACCAAATCAGAGCAGCCTGCAACAAAAATAGCTTGGCTAATTGAACGCCTCATGATTGGAAGATTTCTAGGAGGCTTTGCGGCCTTCGCCCGGCTCATGTTATCCAATTCGTTTTGATCATCATCTTCCATCTCAGGCATACTGTCCTTAGAGCACCCATTATCTAGTGGGTCACAAAATGTCCAAAAAAATAGGAGATATATGACTATCTTTATTCTTTAGAGTCGGGTATAATTAAAAACAAAGTTTGTGCATTCTCAAGATGAATATAACACGTGTAGAGGATAAAGTTGATAGGATTCAAACATAATAATAATATTTTTTGGAAGTTAATTCTTTAAATAGATTTTTTTTTTTTTAATTAGTGCAACTTTTAAATTGAAACATTTGGAATACATCCTAACTCAAAAGTGTTGATCAATAGAGTTTTAGTGCTATGTGAGATTATAACCTAACTTTCAAGTTCACCTTTTGAGTAATACCAGAGACACTTAATAAGTAATTAATTTTGTGTACAAAATGATATGATATTTTATGTGTTATTTTATTTGGCATTTCATGAACTTAACTATGAGTTAAAAAGTTAAGCCAACAAGATAACACAGAAAATATTACATTATCTTGCATACAAAATTAAGTACTCACTCCGTTTCAGGTAAAAAGTCTACTATACTATTTTGGGATATCTCACGTAAAGAGTTCACTTTCAAAAAATTATGCTTATAATATTCTTAATCTTTTATCTTTACTCTCCACTTGTGTTATAATCATTTTGATTGTGTTTTAAGTATTTTTGTAATTGTGACTAATTCTAATAACACTAATATATCTCTTAATAATTAAATTTTTCAAACGTAAACTTTTTAGGTGAAACGGAGGGAGTAGTTATTAAATGCATAGAAAATTGATTAGGCAATTATCATTGTCTTGGTGCCAATCAGACCAGCAACAAAATCTTTTATTTAAAGTCTATCTGAATTTGGAGAATGTCATTTTGCACCTAGTTGAAAGCATTACAAGCTACTTTTAAAAGACAAGATAACCCCTCCCTTTACGCTCAAAGGGTAGTGTAATTGTAGAGTAAAATGCACCAAAAATCCCTTTACTTTTCCATAAGAGAAAAAAGAGTAAACTACACAAATGGTCCCTGTAGTTTTAGTATTTTTTGCAATTCATTCCTATACAAAAAAATTTTTGCTAGTCGTCCTTGTACCAACCAATTGAACGCAATTAGTCTTTCCGTCTAGTTCCGTTATATTTTTTCCGTTAAGTCTTGACATGTGCATTGCACGTGCATTTTGTACGGGATAAAATAGTCATTTTGCTTTTGAAGTACAGGGACCAATTGTAAAACAGTAAAATTGGCTCTCTTTCTTCAAACCATTTTTACTCTATCTCTCCTCCTATACATGGAATAACCTTCCTAGCATAAAAACCAAACTTCAATCGAATTTCCTAGCACAAAAACCAAACTTGGCAGTGGAAATAAATTCTCCAAACCATTTTCAATTATTATTGTACTGCCAATACGAATCCCCTTATGATGGGGCCACCAAAAATTCTGGTTTAGAGCACAAACCAAACCTATTGTCATATTCCACTACGAATTAGAACATGGCAAATCTCATCCAAAGAACCAACCAAGAAATTACAACAGAGACTAGTAACACAAGTATAAACTAAATGTCCATTTATCGCACTTAGCTAGAACTAGCACCTATCGCTTCCAGACCAACAAAAAGAAAGAAATTTCAAGAAATTGGGCCTTTTATACTAAAAACAAATATCATATCCTTCCCCTCAATCTTATAGATTAAGAACACAAACAAACATCAAAAACCATAAGGATATCCACTCGTCTCTCGGTTCTGAGATATTTGGCTAATCTAAAGTTGGGAACAATTCAAACTATTAAGCGCCAAGCAATCATCGACTCTCCCGATATCGAATTCACGTTGTCGTTCTCAATCACACGCGGCGACAACCATCGTTCAATTCGGCAGTCGAGTGTAGTTTGTAAATGGAGAAAACTCGCCCTCTCCTCATCCCCGCCACCGTATAGTGGTGGTGGTGAGTCTTTGTTCGGAGAATCGCTTTGTTGAGAGCAGTCGGTCTTTGTCTTCTTGCCCAGCGCGCCGCTGAGACGGTAGAGGGTGTTCGGGTAACATCCGCACAAAGCGACCACGTTGTCGCTTCAATTCTTTGGTCTGCGTAGTGCGATGCCATTTCTGAGATGTGGTCATGAAACGCCATAGCTGAACCAAAGTTTGAAACCTAAGAGCCTCTCTGAAAACACCTAAATTCTCATTCTAGAGAGAGAAAGTGAATAATGTAGAGAGAGAGGGAGAGAGAGAGAGCATAGATTATTCCAAAATGATTGAATTACACGTAGTAGATGAAGACAACATTACTGCATGGAGTGATACTAGGAGGGAGAGAGAGAGAGAGAGAGAAAAAAAAAAAAAGGGGTGCAGTGAGCGGTAATGGGTGGTGGTGGGTTGAGAAGAAGATGAACAGTGATGGGTTGATTTTCTTTGCCTTTAATCATTGATTTTCTTTGACTTTAATTATTTCAGAATTGGTCCCTGTATTTCTTAAGATGAAATGACTATTTTACCCATCCACAAATGCACGTGTATGGCAAGTGAACACACTTAACGGCAGAAAATTAATAGAGTTTAACGGAAGGACCATTTGGATAAAATGTTTCGATATAGGGACCATTTGCAAGGTGTAAGGACCAATTACAAAAAACACTAAAACTATAGGGACCATTTGTATAGTTTGCCCTAGAAAAAAAGATTCATGTACTTTACTATTGTGTTCTTTTCGTCCCTGTTAAACCGTTCCTCCGTCCACTTTTTTCATTAAATAGTCGTTATCTTTATACGTGCCATTCATGAGACCATTTTAAGGGGTGGTTTTGTCCGTGCACTCTTTTTTTATTTATTTAAATATCAATATTTATTTACCTTTTAAACTACCTGTCATGACAATTTAGTAATTAAATAAATAATATTCTTATTAATTTTCTTCTTTTCTCTCTCAATCTCTACCCTCGACACCACCTTCACTATCTCCAGTGGTCACAACCAATAACTAAGAACTTGTTCCACCAATTAAATCCTTGAGTAGTGAGTTTGGGCTAGGTATTTACAAAATTAGAGATAGCATTTGAACAAAAACACCCTTAAAAATTCATCACATGAAATGCACATGTCGAAGATAACAGCCATTTATAAAAAAATAAAAAATAATAATAAAAAGGTTGACGAAAGGACGGTCCGAGTGCAATTAAAGTTGTACACGAACGAACAAAAAAAAGTGATAATACAGTACAGCGATTTTTTTGCTATTATAGCAAAGTACAAGGATGTTTGGTTCATTTTATCCATAAGTGTATAAAGAAAACTTTTCTGGAAAGGCTATCTAAATGTGGAAAATGTGATTCTTCACCAGGTAAAAAAAGTTAACTGAAAAGACAAAATTACCCCCTCCCGAGTGAGGGATCCTTGGCGAGGGGAGAAACCTTGATTATACTCAGAATCTTGAGTGCTGCGCATAGAATCTAACCTCGAGAAGGACTCTCGGGGTTGGAATAGTCCACTGTCATTTGTGCTGCTAAAGGAATCAAATCTCAAGAAGGTGTTGAATGAGTGATCTTCTGGCCCATTGCTGAATCTTCGGGGTGAGTTGCTAGAATTATACATGGGAGTGCTTGGAACCGAATCCGCCAAAGCAAATAGGCTCCGATTCTGGAATGCGTTATCTCCTCGAGGAGAGCCAGCATAGCTGTATGCAGGAGTGCCCGGGACAGAATCTGCGAAAGCAAATGGGCTCCTCTTTGGGAACAAATTGTTATCTCCATGCAGAGAGAGCCAGCATAACTGAGAGCGAGAGTGCCCGGAACAGAATCAAAAACAAATGTGCTCTTCTTTGGCACCTCTGTTCTTATCGGGTTTAATCCCCAATCATCAGAACCAAAGAATGAACTTTCATTATACGTCTCATGATCCTTTTCCTGCAAGATGATTAGTTTGAACGCTTGAGAAAAGCAGTTTTGACCTCTAGAAAGTTAAAGAGCTGAAAAGTTTTGACCTCTAGAAAGTTAAAGAGCTGAAAATCATGCTGGAAAGCAATTAATGCCAACACCATGTAGAGAGTTAGCAGATTGACCGCATCAACATAGTTTAAAACAGAGAAAGCATGCCTACAGTTCCTATGATTCTATCGCCGATTAATTCGCGGTGCTTAATGGTTGTTGATGTATAAAAAAGTATGTACCTTAGTTTTCACAGGATTAATATCCCAACCCGCATTTGCATCAGAGTCAAATGTACCCCAACCTGCTTCGTCGTAACTTTTGTCCCCGGAAAACAAAGATTCAGCATCCCCATGTTGCCTGCCCCATAGAGAATAAAAGATATTCTTTATTCTAAACCTTCCTTCCCAATATTTGATTCAGAATGAATTTCATCACTTCATACTAATATAAGATTTGAAAGCAGAAAAAGAAATTTCTTTCAAAAAAAAAAAAAATTTAATAAATTAGACATGCTTGTTACCTTTGCACCTCTATAGCATGGAGCGAACTATCTCCGTCGAACTTTCCAGATGGGTAGTCATCGAATTTCTTAGATGGGCTGTCCACTGCCTTCCTGCTTGCTGGACTGTCAGGTGGAGTCCTTTCGAAGATGTCTTTACTTTGCCCACCAACCTCTCTAGATGGGCTATCCAATGGCTTCCTGATTGCTTAACTATTAGGTGGACTTCTTTCCAAACCCTCTTTGCTATGCACATTTGAAGCTCCATCTTCTGAAGCCCTGTTCCCGGCCACTGGCAGATTCTCTGACTTAACATTGCCATTAAAGGATGAGATGGCAGTTGCACCCTCATCAGAGGAAGAAGCTTTATTTTGAACTGGTACGGACTTTGGCTTGGGAGGTGCTATGAATTTTGAACATCTAGAGTGAGCTCTTTGACAAATGTGAATTGATGAATGAGTATTTTACTCATTCAATTGTGTACTTTCTATGATGCGTAACAAACGCCGGATTTGTCGTTTACGAACTTATGGCTGAATATGATGAAACAATGATCAAAGTTGCAGCGAAAATAAAGGATAGAACACGAGTCACCGGTTAGGATTCACTCTCCTAACGTAAAGACCTCGTTTGGATTCACCGGATAGGCTTCACTCACCTATCGTAAAGAATCCTTTTGAATATTACCTCCTAGACCTAAGGAAATAATAGACAAAAATAAGAACAACCTTGTTCTTTGAAATTTCTCCTTGAGAATTATATAACAATAATCTGAATTTTTACAACTTAGATCTATCCCTATTTATAGTTGTTTTACAATGCATCCTAACCTTAAAAGGAAAAGAAAACTACTCCTAATTATACAAGCATTAGCAATACTATCTTTCCTAGGAATAGAAAATCAAACCTATACAATCTAGGAATCAAAACAACGGCGGAAAGCCAAGTTCGCCCATTAGGTCGGCGATGCCATCGACCCGCGATCGCTTTGTGGCGAACCCCGTCGCAAAGCGGTTTCAAGGCGATCGCTCTCTTCAAAGCGGGCGACGCTCTTACTCGAGAATGTGTTTTGTCCTTCTTTGTCATGCACGTGACTTCCAAAGCCTCCCAAGCGATATTCCTTCCCAATTAGTATCACCAAAGCTTCAAATAGCCAAGCAAATTTGTTTTTCCCACATGCATTGATGCTACGGCTTTTGTTCACGAATTCCCTCGATGCTTCGCATCATACTCCCCTTCTTTGAAAAGAATTGTCCTCAATTCTTCAAATACATTTTGTTGAGACCAAACCCATCCCATGGCCTCCAAGCTCGACTAATAATCCTCTTCACTTGCAAAGTAAATCTTTGGCCTTAGGGTCATATCACTCCCTTCCCTTGAAAAGGATTCGTCCTCGAACCTTTACGAACAACTTCGGTGATTTGCCCTTGAAGCGAGGCTCATCCAATCCGCCCATTGAGTTGCAAAAAGTGTTTGTCGATAAGTCGAGTAAGGAACCATGATGCAAACAGCGTAGGAACATTGAAGTCAAACGGATCCTCGTGCGTATGTAACGATTTCAATTCTTCTCGAACCGTCTTGAGCTCCATCTCCTCTTCCTCCTTTTCATATTGATCCTTCTCAACTCTCTCTTCTTGGATTTCCTTCTCTTGATCACCTCCTTTTCTTGTCCTTCGATTCCTTGAGGTATTACTTGATCGTTCTTGACGAATTGTTCAACTTCACTTTCACTAGCAAATAGGCTTGCCCTTTGTGAGGATTTCTTAAAGGTTGTGATTTCGGGGTGGTAAGGGTTTCAACTTAAACTTCTTGCTATCTTTCTTGACAACATACGCATTCTCCCTTCCATCATGAGTCACAAACCGATCAAATTGCCATGGGCGTCCCAACAATATATGGCAAACATCCATTGGTACAACATCACACGAATCTCGTCTTTATAATTACCCATGGAAAAGAAATTAGAGCTTGGCGACTTACTTTAACTATGGAGTCATCATCGAACCAATGTAATTTGTAGGGGCGTGAGTGGTTCGTAATGGGGACCTTCAACTTGTCAATGAGTATGGTCGAGGCGGCGTTTGCACAACTTCCCCATCCACTACTAAGTCGCACACCTTCCCTTGTACAAGACACTTAGCATGAAAAATCGCTTTCTTTGTTCTTCCTCCACGGTCATGGGTTTTGCATGTAGAGACCTCGTCAAGACTAGTGTTTCCCCTTGGCGTCTTGAATCAAATTCTTCCACTTCTTCTTCTTCCTTTTCGGACTCACTCTTTTGTTCTTGAACCGAAAGATTATTTTCTATGTCTCGAATTTCATGCAAGGTCAACACCCTTTTATTAGGACACTCGATTGATAATGCCCATATCCTTGACATTTGAAGCATTTGATGGTGTCCTTGTTCCTCATTGGTTCCTTTCCTTCGACCTTGTCATTAAGGGTAACTTTATTGGTTTCCTCTACTTGCTCACTCGGTATAGGATTGATCGAACCCTCTTCGTCACTAGAAAACCCCTCGAACTCGCGCTTTGTTAACCCTCATTTTCCTCTTTAATTGTCTTTCACACTTTATCGAGGCCTTGCAGACTTCATCGAAAGTAAAGCACGGTTGTAATTCCACCATATTCGCTATCTGAGTCAAGACCTCCCATAAATCTAGCAATCTTTTGCTCCACATATTGCATGTCGCATACAATTGATAACCTCTCGAATTCTTCAATGTATTGAGCTCTTGAAGAATCTCCTTGTTTCAATTGAATAAGTTTTGTAAAATTATCTTGTCGATAAGTGCTAGGTAAGAACCTTCGGTCAAGATATTTCTTAAACTTATCCCAAGACTCAATTTTTGACTTTCCTTCACGCCTTCGTTGAGATTTTAGATTTTCATACCATATAGAAGCGTACCTTGTAAGCTTGAGGATAGCCACCTTGAATTTCTTGTGGTCACTATACTCCTTGTATTCAAAAATCCGCTCGCTCTTGAACCCAATCCAAATATCCTTCCGGATCCATAGCACCATCAAAATCGGAATGTCGAAGTTTCAAGCCTCGATCGCCGTCCTCCCTAAGCCGTACTTGTTGTTGTCTAGGCCTTGGCCTTACTTCCCTTACTTCCTCCTCATCCGAATTGGATTCTTCAACCTCCACATGACCTTGAGGTCTCTAATAAGTGCAACACGCGATCCATTCGTACGTAGTTCTTGCATCTCACGATCTCTTCGCAAATTTGCGGCTTGTTCCAAGGTAATTCCACGTGGGCATCCCGCTTCTTCCGCCATGATCGTTTACAAAGTTGGAATTTGTAAAAGACCTAAGCTTTGATACCAAATTTGATGCGTAACAAGCGCCGGATTTGTCGTTTACGAACTTATGGTGAATATGATGAAACAATGATCAAAGTTGCAAAATAAAGGATAGAACACGAGTCACCGGTTAGGATTCACTCTCTAACGTAAAGACCTCGTTTGGATTCACCGGATAGGCTTCACTCACCTATCGTAAAGAATCCTTTTGAATATTACCTCCTAGACCTAAGGAAATAATAGACAAAAATAAGAACAACCTTGTTCTTTGAAATTTCTCCTTGAGAATTATATAACAATAATCTGAATTTTTACAACTTAGATCTATCCCTATTTATAGTTGTTTTACAATGCATCCTAACCTTAAAAGGAAAAGAAAACTACTCCTAATTATACAAGCATTAGCAATACTATCTTTCCTAGGAATAGAAAATCAAACCTATACAATCTAGGAATCAAAACAACGGCAGGAAAGCCAAGTTCGCCCATTACGGTCGCGAGGCGTCGCCTGTCGACCAGCGATAAGCTTTGTGGCGAACCCGTCCGCAAAGCGGTTTCAAAGGCGACGCTCTCTTCAAAGCTGGCGTCGCTCTTACTCAGAATGTGTTTTTGTCCTTCTTTGTCATGCACGTGACTTCCAAAGCCTCCCAAGCAGATATTCCTTCCCAATTAGTATCACCAAAGCTTCAAATAGCCAAGCAAATTTGTTTTTCCCACATGCATTGATGCTACGGCTTTTGTTCACGAATTCCCTCGATGCTTCCGCATCATTCTAGCCTTAATCTTTGTGAATTCTCGGGGTTTTTTGTTATTTAATGTTGGTTGTTTAGTGTTTATGAGATTTCAGGGGCTTTTGAAGTAATCATGTGAAATCAAGACATTTTGGAGCTGTTTGAAAACATGGAGAGGTGAGAGTGTAAAAGGTCCAAAGTTGCAGGAAAGTTGTAGAAAATTCCTTTATTGCCGGTGCGCGCCTTAGCGCGCCTCGTTCTTGCGCCCTAGCGCAACCTTCCCCTGAAGTTTGAAAAAATCTCAGAAACTTTCAGAACATAAGAGCCGAGACTTTCCGTGCTCTAGCGCGCTGCGACTGTTGGAGATATTTTTCTGTCGTTCCAATTTTGAGTGGGGTGATTCTAAGGTCGAGAAGGAAGTATATAGGTTGGGAGGATTTTGATGAAAGGGGAGGTCGGCTTGAAGTAATTTTTTTATTTCTATTTTACATTTAAATCTTTTCTTTCTCTCCTTAAACTCAAACCCAATTGAAGAATCAGAGAATTTTGTAATGACTTTGATGAGTAGCTAAACTCATCCTCTAAGAATTGGAGGTAACTGAGTATTAAACTTTTATGTCGTAGATTATTTATTGTATTCAGTTTATTTATTCTTGTTCTCTACAAAATTTGCTTAATTGAATCATATCAGTTGTTTACGGATTGTATTTCAATTGTTATGATTATATGATGTATGAATTAGTGAATGATCAATAATCCTATTTCGTAAGTTGCCATACTTTGTGAGATTGATTTTGAGCGATGCATGATCATTGTTGAATTCAAAATTAGGTTCAAATTGTTCTTTTATGATCTATAAACTCTTAAGTGTTGTGTTGACGGATCAAGGAGATACAACAACTAAGAGTTAAAAAGATTGCAAATTGTGATCAATGCGTCCCAATCTTTGCCTTAGAAAGAATGAACCCTAGAATTCGGCTGAAATCTTAGTGAGATATAAGATTGAGATACAAAGTTAACCCCAATCCCTAGGCTTTCCCAATTCTTGAATTCTCTCAGAACATTGCATTGTTAATTTCCTTTTTGAGTCATTGTTTTACAATTATTTAGTTGTTAATTAAAGATCCAAATCATATCTCTTTTCATTAAATCATTTTCTTCAAGTTAGTAGTTGAATTTTCTAAATCAAAACACTTGTCCTTGTGTTTGACCCTTGTATTTGCACAATTATACTACAATTGATTCGTGCACGTGCGAGGTTAAATAATTCTTCCATCATGAATCCTGCAAATACCAAAGATCTCTCAGGATGACATAGCAATTATAGCTTTCATACATTGGCTTCAATTTCCTCTGGCCAAACAAAACCAAATTCACAGTGCATATCCAGAGAAGAAAAGCATTATGAATCACATTGTCAAGGCTTAAGGCTAGACACTTGAAACATTTTGAGAGTAATCATTACTTTATTCAAGGGGTGATGTTCAGGTTACCTTCATCTTCAAACTTGTCCCAATTCTCGTTCCAATCAGCAGCTCCTTCTTGAATTCCAGGTTGCCAACCTAGCAAAATTGAAAAAGTAAAAAGAATAACCAAATGACAGTACAGACAGAGAATAGCAAAAACTGATCCAGTTTACACTTTGCTAACTTGATTTCAGTTCATGAGAGGTAAGCATAACTATATAGTCAGGCCTTCATTCGACTTGATATTGCAATCCAAAAAATAGAAAGGATGAGACAGAGTACAGAAGAAGACAGACACGCAGACAAAGACAGATACAGGCAGACAGCAAGCAATGAATTTCAAAGCAGTATCAGCAAAGCTTTTGTCATATCTCAACTAGAATCATTGAGGGGCAGGGCAGTGAGTTGCAAAAGTAAAGAACAAGACATAAATAGAGGTCTAACATCCAATATGATCATCGCATAATTAAGCAGAAATGATGAAATCAAACACTCTGTATGAAACTAAAGAGAGAGGCTCAAGCAAACAGCAAAATTTATTAGATGTTACTCCATATATTTTTTTCGCTCAACTAGTTAGGAACACTAAGCAGAAACGGGCAATGATAACATGGTATTACTACACAAATGCATTAATTTAACATGATAGCGAAAGTGGAAATAATACCAAAGGGCAGCTCAAGCAGTGACTTCGGCTTGGCACGCAATCCATACATCTTGCAACGTTCATTTAAAGCTTTTACTCACTCCTCAAGATCCCCTTGAATGCGATCAACAAGACCCTGTGGAAGCCAACGAGTAATGCACATTGAATACATTTTTGCCAAATCATCAATCATACTACAATGTACTTGAATGTTATCAGCATTGCCATCCTGCTCCAGTTTGACGATTGCTCGGTATAGCTCCATCTTTTCTCCTACAAATGGGTTAGTGCAATATCATGTCATTATACAAGACATTGGAAAAAGTGCAAAATGTTAATATAGAGAATAAAATAGACTTTCACACAGGCCCCAGCAGAAACCAGTAACACCAAAGAAGCAAATGAGCTATCAATATACCTGAATATCCCGAAAAGTGGCCTCCTCAATAGTCAATTTAGAGGCTACATCTCCAGATTGTTTGTGTTTGTCTTCATATTTCTTTGCCAGAGTGTCAACCTGAAGCATAAGTAGCTCATATTAATCCAATAAACAGAAAATATTAGATAAATGAAATTCATAATCGCAAACATGCAACTTCATACCTCTCGTTTGTCAGCAGAAACCCTTTCAGTGATCTCATTCAGTGGATTGTCACATCTGCTCTTGTTCTGGCACCATAGAGAACATATAAAGATTAACAATATGATGTAGATACATTATATATATATACTACAACTTTAGCAGCTGCATATACTTCAGTCATTTTGGAGTGCAAATCCCGTTTTAACATGACAAGACCAAAATCAAAAATATGTGTGAGCATGATAATTAAGGCAACAAAATCAAAAATACCAGACCACATGAGGACAATTGTGAATTATCCAATAATTTTAGAATTTGGTCAATCTAAAGCAATTATAGAGAACTCCACTAACGTCTCCAAGATGCAGTGCCTACTCCCCAATCCATTAGAGTCCTGTTATTTCTTTAATACTGTATAATTATATTTTGTTAGAGAAAAAATAGGCCTGTCCTAATTAGCAGGGCCGAGGAGGGGTACATCGGATGAGGACCTAACCTTTTGCTTTGAACAAAGTAGCTCTCAGACTTGAACCCAGGTAATCAGAGCTTTATTCACTACCAATGGTCCAATATGAATTAACATTTAAAGAGGATCTGCACTAGGTTGAAACCACCCTACCACTCTCTTAGCAAACCACAAACTATCATCACCAAGCTTCACCTTCATTTCCAATGGCCTTACACCGTCATTTAGGCAAGATAAAGAAGGTAAATCATTTCATTAGACTTGTTCTCTCAACCCAGTTATTTGGCTAATTTGCGACATGCTTCCTCAACCTACTTGCACCTCTGAAATATTCATGAGGGTTTTCTCATCCCTGTGAGCCAGAGGTACAACCATGTAATGCAAATTGGTGCACCTTCAGACATGCTATGGTTATGGTCAAAGCAAATCAAACCTCACTTAAGCACACGACACTTTGTACCTCACTCGGGATAAATCCTCATGCCTATTAGCCACAAGAGCACAGCCACTCATGGAAGTACTCAAGATCTCTAAAATCATACCAACCAGCACCCTTTCCCAACACTTCAATTAAACCTTGGTGAGAACCTTCCAAAAACAACTAACCAAACTAATTGACTAAAATCTCTAGTTTAATCTAGTGATAAGTAGAGCTAAGATTTTGTTTAACAATCCAGTGGCATTAAAATCAGAAGCAGCATGAATAACAACGTTATTAATAATATCTCAGGCTCCCAAGTTCCCAGCTAGCCTGAGAAAAGGCCCTAGAACAACCAAAGGGACCAAACCCATGGCAACCACTGCTTCCCGTACTTCTTCCGAAGTAGGCCTTGGAAAGCAACTACTCTATTCCAAGATAAGCGTCTCCTATTCCATTATGGGGCATTCCAAAATAAGTGTCCCTTTCCATTTTGGAAGATACTTTAAATAAATTGTCTATAATACCTTTATTAATTGTGAGATGAAAAAAGAAGGGGACCCATCAATTTGACACCATGCACCAAGGAATTTTTTAAGGCTATTAAAAAAAAAATTGCATAAAGTCAACCCTTTTCTTAAAACCCGTGTAAAGTTCTAGGGGCACTTATCTTCAAGAGAGGGAGTACTAACTGGTACCCACACCAAACAAGGAATTCCAATCTAAACCTTCTATAGTAGACCTAACTATGCACTCCTCCTTAGAGTAGAGTCTCCCGCGGAGCTCTGAGTGAGCTAAGCCCGAGCCGGCTTCAAGCTAGCTCGGTTTGTTAAACAGTGCCCCGTTTGGACGCTCCATTTTATGCATCATTTTGGCCCAAAATGACTTCCAAGTGATGGTCGTGTCCTTACAAATCACTCAACCTACACTTTGGGCCATTTACTACTATTTATCATTGTTCACTCACTTTGCACTTTCCAGCCGATTTTTGACACTTCGCCCAATTTGTGATTTTTTAATTTTAGTGGTCAATTGCTTGACACTTGGCATATTGATCATTTTTTGTGTATATAGAAATTACAAGATATACCCAAAGTGAAAATGCAAAATACCATGTCCAAATGCATCATTTGCGTCACTTTCCAAAGTGCAAAATGATACCAAAATGACAGGTCCAAACGGGGCCAACATTACGAGTTAGGGTACTTGGTACCGACTTTGGTAATATAGTACCTGTGATTGCATTCCAATACAATCAATGGTATATGTCAATAACATTTAGATATTGGTAAAAAGTAGGCATGCATGAGCCTGCTAATTTTAGGAAACTTTGTCATTTACTAGCTATATCTGTCAAAGAAGAATAAAATATGAATAAAAGAAAATGGTTTCAACTTCAGATGACTTTGGCATCAAAATCAAATGAAAAGATAATGTTTAAAGTACGGACTTGTGCTTTATTTGCTTTCCCATTCTCTGGTAAAATGTTTGACAGTTATGGCTCTTCATAGGAACATGCTAATTCCTAATGTTGGCGACTCTCGAGATGTACGGGAAAACAACAAAAATGGCCTTTACTTTTACAACGTTTTGATAAACGTCGCAAAAAATTTTGTTTTTGTCCTTTCACAATTCCTTGCATTCTATTAGACAACATTTATATAAACGTTGTGGAAAACAAAGGACAACATTTTTTAAAATGTTGCAGTAAATTAAGCACAACGTTTGGTTAAAACGTTGTAATTGATATTAACAATGTTTTCTAAAAACGTTGTAAAAAGTTGTATGATATTACAACATTTCACAAAAAACGTTCTAGAAAAGGGTAAGACAACGTTTGCTAAAAGCGTTGTGAATGTTTTTTTTTAATAAATTCTGGTTCCTGTTCCGCTCCAGCACCTACACTGGCCAATCGCATTGCAGCTGCAGAATCTCCATCTACTGACCCAAAATTACCATTGCCATGAATCAATGGACAACGCAAGGTGAAACCCTGAATAATTAAGTTGACATATATACAGAGGAGATGCACAGTGATATCTGATCTATAACACTAGATGTGCATTGATATCTTTACTTTCGGCTGTCATATGTACACTCGTTCATCGCATAATATACGCATAACTCCTGCATTAAGCATAGTTACCAAGCAGTTGACTAGATCCGAGAGTTAAAACACATTTAAGCAAAAATTAGGGAGAAAAAAGGGGGACATGTTTGCTGGGCAACAGAGTGCCATATCAAAGAAATTTCTCGATCATGATGGCCACAAATGTGCACATCAAGACACGCCCCCTAGTCAAACAAAACAGATTTCAGCTGCTCTTGCTGCAGAATATATAGTTTACTGGTTTGTAGCAATAGATATAATAATCAGTGCCACCCTCTATATACTTAGTGTATCTGCAATTAAATTCAGCTCCGGGTAATTCTTCTGCCATTGATAGTCATAATGTGCTAAAAATTCAACATCAGTAGATAAAAACCTAACAAAAGATAGAACTTCTCTCAAATACAAACCATTAGCGAATTCAAGATAAGATGTAGAAGCAGCCTAACACTACAGCATTCCAGCCCCAGTATCTTCACATCGCCAACCAGGGAAACAGCCTGCCAAATACAAAAATATTAGTGATATAACCACACAAAAAATATGAAAAAAAAAAAATACAGAAGAAGGTACTTCTATATCGAAAGCTACAATCTGGTATCATTGGAAGTAAACAGTAAGTAACAAATCGCTGCCCCAGCAGGCTTTTTTTTTTGGGTTTGAAGACTACCATGGCAGGAATCAAACTCATCCCGCATAGGCCCCAAGGACTGTACCACTCAATCACAGTCACTGGCCAATTGGTAGCAATGGAACATCTTTTTCAGTAATTTGTTTTACTTTGAAGCCATGATTTCAATTTAAATAAAATTATATCTATAATATTTGAAGTTAGCACCATGAGGATTCAAGGGTAGAATGAATGCGCACTATATGTTTATAGCTTCGCTGCAAATTTTGTCATACACACTAACTGCAGAGAAAGTTGAAAGTAACTTGCACTTGCATCTTGGACAAGTAAAGCATGGCATATGGAAAAGAATAACAGGCTTTATGTTAACATATATCTATGATTGCCCAAAAAGCAGAACAAAAGTCAGTACTAAAAGGGCAAAAAAACTTACGAAGGTGTGTTTAAGATGTACCTGATCATTGGTCAAAGTACTGTTATTAGAAATGGGTTGCTTTGATAAGTTAATTAGCTTTCTTCTTGTTAATTTACTAGCTTTGACCAATGCAAAGAAGCTCCAGACATATTCAGTTGTCCATTATCAGATTTGTCATTCCTGGAGCTGGAATGGGACTCTTTACTACGAAGCCTCTCAATTTCTTCTGAAAGTTCTTTATCTGCAAAGACAATAATAGGAGATCAAATTAAACAATTAATAAATAAACAATCAAGCTTACCACACACTACTAATGCTTGGACTGACTGCAAAATAAACAGGCTCTACTCTAGAATATACACACACACGCACACACTACTTTTATGAAAAAACAGTTTATCGAAACAAACGCATGGATCATTTAATCAATTCAGTCTCATGCACCATAATGAAAAAAAAAGGGGGGGGGAACAGAACATCTAATACTCCAAATATTAACCACGATAAAGTTTGTGACTTGTCAATCGGCAAGACTGACTAAAACAGAAAAAATGGCCTGGTAGACAGCCCTTTTCTTATCATTCATCGTCAGATTCTTTGCAGCAGCCTTTTCCACAACACTTCTGTAATACTGAACAATTGGAGCATTCACACTACCCTTTTCAAACTGGACAAAACACCTTTCATTAGCTCACAGAAAGTTGTAGGCATAAACTCAAGGAAGGAAGGGTTGGTAACTGATAAGAAAGAAAGTAAACCTGTAGAAATAGTTCAGCAGCTTCATGATCTTTTGGTGAAAAGGCCACCTCATCTCTTTTCTTAGTAAGACGCTAAACTCAGAGGAAGTCATGTGCACTTCCTGCACAAACAAAAAATCATTTCTTGGCAAAAATGATAGTGTAAAAACTGTGGTTTTAAAGAAAATAAAATCAAATAGGCTTACAGCAGATATCGTGGATCAAAAAATTATGAAAGGGATAAATAAATAAATATATACATACAGCAGCCCAAACAATACCTCTGTAGGGTTTATCTGCAAATAATTTTCCTTGTAAGAGAAGGACCAATTAAATGCCCATTTGATTGGTGCTGAAACAATTTTAAAAAAAAAAGAGAGAGAGAGGAAATTGCTAAATATACCATTAAGAATAGAAGGGGCACACAAATATCTTTAGCTCATTGTTGTAGCTTCCTCTATACTTGTCAGGAAACTCAAACACCTGTACACCAATAACTTATCAGAAAAAGTTAAAAATAAATTCCAGGTAAGTGAACTCCTTTCCCCTCCTCCTTTATCCGGGCTTGGGACGGGCAATGCAATGCTATATATAGCAATTGCATTGGCGGAGGTGCATGAGTCCCAAAGAGGTGGCACACTTGTCCCTGGAGCCATTTTAGCCTTTTAACTCACTCAGTCAATCCATCAAACACATTATATGCGCCATTTTTCGCGTTCCTCGCAAACCCCAAACCAAGACAGTTCATGAACAACCCATTTTGTCTTACATCACATAGACAGCTGTATAACTATTCCTTGATCCAAAAGAAAATCAACACAAGAACCGACCTTTTTAAACATACTGACATTACAACACTCCATTGTTCCAATTTTCTTGAAAAACAAACAAAACCACACACCCAAATTGTTGATTTGCATCAATTTTTGGACACCCACCAAGAAAAATTAAAGAAATGTCATTAAGAAAGTTGGCTGAATATCCCAGCAAAGACAGAATGTAATATGCCTGATTAGCAGCTAGTAATCAACAAAACTTAAGATACTAACTTAACCATAAAGTACCCTTAACATATTACTGGCCTATATACAAAAGTAACAGCAATACAAACACAATTTAAGTATGCAACTACATCACATGCACACCAGACGACCGTCTTCTTCAGCCGCACAAGCATAACTAATTCAAATTAAGCAACAAATAGATGTAACTATTTGAATGGCAAGTGGTTCACAGATTGCTCTGTACAACTAAGGATTCTGTCCTACATGTGCTATTCAGAAACCATTGTCATTATCTTCAAAACGTGGCCTGTAATCTTCATATGAAAGCAAAACCAAGAATGAAAAAATGAAAATCCATTGGAACCGGAACATGCTTAATCTTCACTTATAAGCTCAATTGAACAGTCTTACACAGAATACAACTCCTGAATCATTAAAATAAACCCTAGAATTTGAAATTTGGAAATACAATCAATCCAAATCCTTCTGAACCTTGAGCCCCATAGAATTAGCCGTACCTATAATTGACTTCGAAATCGCCTCCAACGACATATACTGACAATACGGATCCGCCTGCTTAATCTTTGCAATTTCGTAAATATGCTTTAGGGTTAAAGTTGAAGCCACGACATGTCCCGGACGGCTACTGCCGGACTCGACTCCCGCAGCTTTCTTCAAGAACCAGGTGACGGACGGAGATCTCACGCTGACCTCAAACGTACTGTCCTTGAAGACTGTGACGGTGGCGGCGATCGGGGTGTCTGGCTTGTACTTTTGAGTACGAGCATTGAAGTCCTTACAGAAGGCCATTAGGTTAACTTTGTATTGACCGACGGCGGGTCCAACGGGTGGACCTGGACGGGCTCCGGCGGCGGGGATTGTTAGGCGGACGGTGGCTGCCACTGGCCGGCGGTTTAAAATCTCTTTCAGAGTTGACATTTTAACTCTGTCCGTGTGTGGAGAAATGAAATGAGCGCAAAAGGAGACGGGGATGGAGGTGAATTTGTAAAACGGCACTTATATGTTGGGCCTTAGTCCACTAAGCTTCAATGTCATTACGGCCCAATTTATTTTTTATTTTTTAGTAATTTTTTATATTTTTTTAGTAAAATTTAAGCCGATCCACTTTAGACAATTTTCAATCGTTTAAGTTTACTATAATTATTTTCTACCAAAAAATAATATTTTTTTGCGAAATGTTATCTATGCCCTTTAAAAATACGGAACAATGCACGCTTTGAATCGCAAAATAAAAACGATGTATCGCACAACACGATGCACATGAAAACACGGGACGGCACGTTGTGCATCGCAAACACAAAAAAATGATGCATCGCAACACAAGATGATGCACAAATTACCTTTTTTCACTTGCGATGCACAAAAGTTGGGCATTGCGATGCACAACAATTAAATTACAACGTACTGTTTTTGTGCATCGTGATGCATAAATTACTTTTTCACTAACGAAATGTCGTCTATGCTCTTCCTTCTAACACGTACGCATTGCATCGGCATTGGCTTTCAGACTACAAAAATAAACTAACCATCTTCACTTCAAAGCACACAGCAAAAAACACTTTCTTCACTTCAAATAGAGCAAAAAATCTTAAAACCTTATTGAGTGTCTCTGGTATTACTCAAAAGATGTCCAAACCCTTTTTATTATTATTTTTTATTTTTTTATAAATGGATGTTATCTTCGACATGTGCACTTCATGTGACGAATTTTTAAGGGTGTTTTTGTTCAAACGCTATCTCCAATTCTGTAAATACCTAACCCCAAACTCGCTACTCCTCAAGGATTTAATTGGTGGAACAAGTTCTTAGTTATTGGTTGTGACCACTAGGGATTGTGAAGGTGGTGTCGAGGGTAGAGATTGAAAGAGAAAAGAAGAAAATTAATAAGAATATTATTTATTTAATTTCTAAATTGTCAGGTAGTTTAAAAGGTAAATAATTTTATTGGGTTTTTAAAAAAAAATTAAGCTTTCCATCCAGGCAAATCAGACTAAGTTATTAACGTGACACTTTTTGTAAAGTACATTTATTAAAGTGTGAGAAAAAAACTATAGGATGACCTTTTGCAATAGTAGGGTGATGAAATAGAAAATTAAGCCTAAAACTTTTGTAGGATTACAAGGTAAAGAGGCGTTGTTTATTAAATTTTAACTCCATTTCTTTTACGATAATTGATTTTGTAATTTACAAATATTACTTTTTCTTTTCTAAGTAAAAATGTTTTGTTAATCTATTATCTTCAAAATTAACATTATTTCGAATATCTACATATTCTTTGGTCTCTCTTTGTAGGGCTTTCTTAAATCCCAATAGTTTAAGTTTAGCATTTCTTTCTAAGATATTTAAGTAATATCAAATTGATCATCAAGTAAAGTTGATTATTTATAAAGGTTTAACTTGTCAATAAAATTAAGGGTTAATGACACCAGTAGTTCCTCGACTATGAACTATTCCACGATTAGTTCATTAAGAAATTGTTTTCAAATTTCAGTTACTAAAGTACCAAAATTAAACACGCTTAGTTCTTTTGGTGTATGTCGTTAAAATTTATCTGTTAAGTCAGTCATGTACCCAACAAGTGACTTTGGTTAAGGACATTTATGGACTTTCATGTGCAAGACTTAAAAAAACAAAAAACAAAAAAGTGCAAGATTTTCACAAATTGATGAATCAATACAACCTCTAAACTACCCATTTTAATCCTTAAATAATCGGGATCATAACCAAGGCAAGCAATTACATAGATAAACCGATCCAACAGCGAATGAATCAAACTTAATCAAGCAAGATCTACGCCAATTTGTGAATTGCAAACAAATCAGAGATATACAATTCACCAATTTGTGAGCTTTAAGTGCTACTCTCCAATACCAAAACCAGAAAGTACTGAAAAATCGATAAGGTAGGGCATCTGGCGCGGAACTGGTGGCAGAAAAAAAAAGTAAAAAAAAAAGATGTGTTTGTGTGTTTGTTTAACAAATCGAGAACGTGAGCTATGTATTAGTAGTAGAAGGTGCGGAGGCCTTGAAAGTTAGTGTGAGTTTTAGGTGGGTGTGCAATTGGTCGACAGATCGCCTTTGGGCTAACTTTCCACACCCGAACCTAGGGTTTTGTTATAGGGTTTTCTCAAACAAATCTCCATGCGTCGCCACTCGTTCAGCGGCTTCGTTGATTAACCCCCTTTCACCATTTCGGCCTCCCCATAAAAAGCTCCAATTTTTTCGATTTAGCTTCATTCTGCCGCGATTCGATTAAGGTTCGACGAATTGGTTTTTGCAAAATATCGTTGGTTGATGTCTGATTTTCATGGTCCTTTTTCATTTTTAAGGAATTTTATTTTCTTTTCCTTTTGATGTTTGATTTTTACCGTCGCCGACTTTGAAATGGGTAATCGGAGACGGTGGTTGCCGTTCGGAGTTGGCCGGAGAAAATGAGGGCTGTTGTTGTTACTGGGTTGCTGACTATTGTTGCTACTGCATTGCTACTACTTGAAGAAGATGATAAATAAAATTTCAATTTTGTCTTTCCTCAAATGCACGTGGGAGGCACATAGGCCACTTAACGAAAATTTATTAACGACATCCATCAACAGGACTATCGGCGTGACAATTTTAAACTTGTGGGACTGAAATTTGAAAAAAATTTATTAAGGGATTACTAGTAAAAAAGTTAATAGTCAAGGGACTAATTATGTAATTAACCCTAAATCTATATCTATATCTATATCTATCTATATATATATATATAATGACAATAGTGCTTATAAAAGAAAATATCCTGCCAAAATATACTTTTCGAAAATAGAATTCCAACAATTTAGATGAAAAACCGGGCCTGTTTTGGAAATCTATGTCTATATCTATATTTATAATGACAACATTGCTTATCAAAGGAAATATCCCGCCAAAATATACTTTCCGAAAATAGAATTCCAACAATTTAGACGAAAAACCGGGCCTATTTTGGAAATACAATCTTGAATGTAAACAGTTAAATTTTTTTTTTTGAAATGAGCTGACACATTTCTGCAATTAAGACACTGTAAATCTAGATGAATCTATTAAATAGATTCATTGAAAATGAATACCAGCTTGAATATAGACAGTTCTATTATTGTGTATTTCAAATCAAGATGAATCTATGGAATATGAACAATTAAATTGTCTGTCTGCATCTAAAATATAAATTTCATTGGGAAGATAACAAAGACCCTTAGAATTCGGGGATGACAAACAATATAAATAGTCATTCCCTCCTCCAAAACTAAACTATTGTTAGCAATTGAATACTCCTTCCATTCCAAGTAAAGAGTCTATTTTTTATTTTTTTTGGGTCAACTTAGTTAAAGTTTGACCGATAATTTACATAAATTTATTTATTTTTACAAAATTATGAAAGTTGTAATCTATAATATTGTTAATGTAGTTCTTAATTAATGAAATTTTATTTCCTAAAATATAAATAAAGTATGTAAATTTTGATTTAATTTAGTTGCATATTGACTTTTAAAAAAAAAAAATGAACTATTTGCCTGAAACGGAGGGAGTAAGTTACACAGAGAACAACAGGACATTAGCAGAATGCCTACACTATTTAGTTTAGTTACGTAGGATTTTATGTTGTCTTTTCCTAGCTTTTGTTTATTTATGTGAAATTTTGTTTCATTCCCTTAACCTCTTTATTATTTTAATTTAATTTTGGTATGAATGTGCTGAGATGTTCGTTGTCAAAGAGGTGCTGACAAGATTGTTGTCCTTCTTTGACCACAAGATTGCATACCTACAATAAGTACAATAAGAAATAGTCAACCGGGGGGGAGAAGAGAGAGAAATCAGGTAAATTGCATTGTTCTCAAAGTATATGACTTACTATTTACAGAAAATAAATAAAAGCATTGTTCTCAAAATATGAGTTAATATTAACCTAACTACAAGTGTCCATGCATCTCAGGTGCGAGTTGGAATTTGTGTTCCAGAAATGAACGCATATAAATCTGAATATTTTTTGTCATTTTATCATAACAAAAAATTTGTAATATGCTTTATGTATGATGGAATTGCCATACAATTTTAAAAACATCTAAAATTTTGAAAGTGAAGAACTTGGAATGTTTTGGAAATCACGTCTATTCAAACATATTATATCTCAGGGCAACCACAACAGCTACAAAAAAGAAAAATAAAATGGACTTTGATAGTTATTGAAGTACGATGATTTAACGAAAATTGTTTTTTGATGAATGATAACGAAAATTAAAAACACATCCAACAATGTAGAAGTTAAAAATGCATAATCATCTAGAATGATAGTTTGATTCATTAGATTTAATATATTTCAAAGAAATTTTTTTTTAAGAAAGTTAATAATTAACATAAATCTAGTGATTTTACAAAGTTATTAAAGTTGTAATCTATAGTATTACTAAGATAGTTTTAAATTAATGAAATTTTATTTCTTAAAATATAAGTAAAGTATGTAAATTTTTATTTGATTTATGTTGATTTCTATAAGGAAAGTGAATTTCTGAATGGAGAGTAAAATATAAACGAAAATTAAAAACACATCGAACTTATCTACTATCATGCACACGCTTTTATCATCCGGAATCAGCAATTTTGAAATGTCCATCCGATCCCCAAAGATTTTTAATCTGCCAATATATAAAATATGAGTATTGATAATATACAAACAAATCAATTTACTTCTTCATGTGACTTTTATCTCATATTGGATCTGAGAATTTATGTAAGAACCAGTGAATATAAGTAATAACAGACTTTTGAGGATTGTGATGTGGATGGTGGCGCGGTGGAGGTTGTGGCGGGATGATTTCCAGTGGTGGAGGGATGGTGGTGGTGGTGGATATATGGTATGATATTATACTAATTTTAAAGTAAATTTTATTTTTATATTTTCGTTTATATATTTACAAGAATAAACTTTTTTCCAATTAATACGTCGATACGGAATACAAGAAACGACATTTTACATCGATTTTCGTCATTCACAGGCCCAAGTACCTCGCCAATTGTTGATTTAACAAATCATGAAGATTGTGTTAATACTTTTGTTACTGTCATTCGGAACAAACAAATGCATTTAGATAAATTCTCGTATCTTACTCAATGTAAAGTTTTGTTTTGTTTGTTAATTTTTAAAAATTTTATTATTACGTTGTATACATATTATTCATGTTTTGTCTTTTTTTTGTATTTATGGGATTATTTTTTTATTAAATAATGGGTAAAATAATGACATTTTTTGTACAAAAAAGAAAATATTATAAAGTAAACATTGTTCAAGTATATGATTGTTTTAATGGGACCTATTATTTATATACTTTGAAGTCAGGCTACCTTCTTCTTATTTTATTTATAATATTATTTATTTAATTAATAGGCTTGAATCAGTTTTCTTAAAAAAAATTAATTGACTCATATAAAAGTAATGTAAGATCATTTGTTTGTTAAACTTTACAATTGTATTGTAAATTTGTATTCTTTTTGCCTGCTTTGTTCGTCTTTTTATAATTTATCTTGATTTTCTTCACAAGCCCAAGTTTTTCAACAATTGTTGATTTTACGAACGATGAAGATTGTCCTATTCTATTTGTTAGTGCAATGTCGACCAACAAAACACATTCAGATAAAAATTCATATCTTGTGTATCGATATGAAACAACAAATGTTGTGTACAAATAAATTTTTCAGAATTTATGATATTATCGATACAATGATATATTTCTTTTTAATTAGTTGCCTCAAACTTTACTTTTTCTTAATTTATTTTTTAGATTTGTTTTTCTATTTGTTTTGCTTGAGTATAATTTAATTACAAAAATATATATCCGCATTTAATGCAGGTGTAAAAATAGTTTAGATAAGTAAGAAAGAGAGAGACGGAGGGGCGTGGCTGAGCGTTCATAGGAGGAACCCTAGAAAATTTGATTTTTTTTATTTAGTTAGGTGTCCAAGGTTTCTTAATGGCCTTGGGTTCATTTTGTTACGGAGAATCTATATTACAATAGAGGTGGATTCTCACGTGTGCATTTGTAAAAGACAATTACCGGCCAAGATTCACCCATTTAATGACATTCTACGGCCGCGATTAAATCCAAACTTCTTCACGCGTGCGAGCATCGGTTATTCCCAGGCGACTTCTTCGTTTCCGTGACTTCTTCGTTCCCGTGACTTCTTCGTTCTCTCACCGAAACTCCTTCCCCAACTTGAAACCTCGCTCATCCACGATCTCTCTCTCTCTCAACCACGGCAGAAATCCCAAACCTCGCTCATCCACGATCTCTCAAACCATCCGCGAAATCCCTCAATCCGCGGACCATCCATTTCAATCTCTCAAACCATCCACGGCGGTCGCGGACCATCCATCTCAATCGCTCAATCGCAAACCATCACCATCCATCTCAATCGCTCAATCGCAGGCCATCGATTTCAATCGCTCACGCACACTTCTCGGTCTTCACCCCCACTGTAAGTCCTCCCAAATTTATTCAAGGTTTTGGTTAATTTGCTTAAAAAGTGGAAACTTTTTTTGAATATAAATTAATCTCGAGTACGCCGCTTTCATGTATGCGTTGAACTTTTTATTTGACCGAAATGAATCTTGGTTCAATCGGTAGAAGCGAGGTAGCATGTGGAGAATTACTTCATATTTTGGATTTGAGAATTTTATATTCTTATTTCCAGTGGTATCCTGGTCATATTGCAAAAACAGAGAAAGAACTCAAGGATCAGTTAAAATTGATGGGTAGTAGTAGGGATGGGGGAAAAGGGAAGGCAATGTAAAAATGGGTTATTCTTTTTTGGGGGACGTCATATTGGTGGTTTTGTATTGGAGATACTGGAATCTTTATCTTTAAATATAATACCCCATTTAGGGACTCTCCCATTCTCTTTCTCTCTCTCTCTCTCTCTGTGTAACGAAAGCCATGGTTACGATTCTTACATAGCATTTTATTAAAGGTTAACTGTCTTCTGTTTTCACAAGCAAACTGTACCAACAGGGTAGTTTCTTTTACTTTCCGATTGGTTTGGGAGTGGTAAGGATGTGGCTCATACAAGGACATATACATGATATCCACAGCAGATCGGAATGCGTGGGCAGCTTATTACAGTAAGCAAGGAACGAAGGTCATCTTCGCCAATGGGAAGCTTGGGATGGTATTTGGTGGATTTTCTTTTGCTTCTTTCTTTTTCATTTTTAGTTGTGCGAGCATGGTAAGGTAACTCATGCCGGGAGGCGATCACGGACGAAGTAATGGCTCTTACTTGGAACCGCAGGCACCATAAAGCTTGGGAGGTTAGCGAAGACGCTACGGGGTGAATGTTAAGCGCAGAGCAAGAGGGCGCTTCCACGTCCGTAAGTTTTTATGGGTCTTATAGCTTTTGCTTGCTTATATATATATATATATATATATATATATATATATATATATATATATATATATAGGTTAGAATCCCCATGAGCTGCTTTACATAGTTATTGGCTGTAAGTGATATGACAAATAGATTTCCATTGCCCTTAAGTTTGATTATATGGCTGTACGTGACATTCTTTTTCATGTTGAGATGCCCTTTAGTTGTGATTTTATTCTTTTCTTTTAGCGTCAGAAATGCAAAAGAAATTATGGGTTCACATTGCATTAGCGTGTCGCTAAAGCAGATTTAAGGGATAAGGTGAGTTAATTTATAACCTTGAAAGAAAACTGAACTGTAAATTTGACTTCAAAATGGTAAAATTGGACTCTTTTTATGTGAAGGAGGATTGATCTTACTACTGTGTAGCAGCTTGGGTATGTGGAAGAGTACACTAACCCTGGCCATCACTGTGGCTGAAGAAATTGGTGAGTGGATCTAAATGTTCCAAGGAGGATATGATACTGTGTTGGGTGTAGAAATTGACTTGCAAAAATTAATATAGGACTCTTCTTGGGAAGGGAGTAAGAATTACACCTCGAATATGAACTAAAAGGTCATATTCAAATTCTAAAACCAAAATACCAGTCACTTTATGGGATAAGGTGAGTTAATTTATAACCTTGAAAGAAAACTGAACTGTAAATTTGACTTCAAAATGGTAAAATTGGACTCTTTTTATGTGAAGGAGTACAGTTTATACCTTAAATGAACTAATCAGTTGAACTGACTTCAGAATGTTAAAATTAGAACTCTTTTTATGTGATGAAGGCGAATAATTTATACCTTACAAATGAGGTAAACTGTTAAATTGAGTTCAAAATACTAAAATTGAACTCTTAATATCTGAAGGGGGGTTACAATTAATACTAGAAATTGACTTGCAAAAATTAATATAGGACTCTTCTTGGGAAGGGAGTAAGAATTACACCTCGAATATGAACTAAAAGGTCATATTCAAATTCTAAAACCAAAATACCAGTCACTTTATGGGATAAGGTGAGTTAATGCATAAAGAATACTGCCCGGAATATATCGCATCTTCCCAAAATTATATTGCATCACTGACATCCGTCTTCATCTTAGTTGTTTTCGTTAGTAATTCTTATCTTATTCTAATAGCAACAAAGAGTAATATGCTTTATAATGAAATTGCAGATCAAGCTCAATAAACATTTCTACAATAGACATTGCGTGTCATAACTTATGATGACCATGGATAATTGCTTGCCTCTCAAACTTAGTATATTCATCATTGACAAGGACAACGCCAATCACACATGAGAAATAGATAAGGATGGTGAGTGCACCTCCTCTTTCTACTTCCTCTCTAGCTTTCCGTATCACACCGATGGTATAGCTGCATTCACCCTCGTATAAAGCATTTTATTAAGCGCCCCACCTCGATCTTTGACAAAGTTGGTGAAGAGTCGCTGAAATCTTCTTTGGTTCCCCCTGTAGTCATATACTGCATCTTTAGGAAAGAAAATAGCCATAATGACGCGTGACAAAAGAAAATATGCAATAACTATAGAAAGAAAAAGAAGGGAGTAAGAATGAGGTCAGTGAGAGATCTCAAATTTGGCATGAGGTTGCCAAATTATACATTCTTGCAAAAATTAGAATATTAAGATTAATGCATCATAGATCATGCTGTTTAATTTCGCCAGCGAAAAATTTTAGATATATTTATGATAGTTTGTAGCCATTTTTATCCTAAAGTGAAAAATTAAGAAGTAACAAGGTGATACTAAGAATGTCAGAGCACAAAACTTCTTGGCATGCCCAACCTACATAATTACAAGCAGCAGATAGGATATGGTGAGGTAGGAGAGGATTACATGTCCCATCTTTGTATGTGGTGCAGCCCCCAAGAGTGTAGAATCTCACATATACTCACACATACATCATATACCCACCCACACATACACATGCAGACCAGTGGTTTTAGCAGGTACTTCACATGGATAGTTTGGACGTAACAAAACATTCGACATCACAGTAACAATGTTCTTCAGTTTCAGAATCCACATCGATTACCATTTGTTGATAATATAACATATATTCTTACAAAACAGTTTTTAATCAAATAGGTGTGTGTGTGCTGGTGTGTGTGTGTGTGTGTGTGTGTGCTGGTGTGTGTGTGTGTGTGTGTGTGTGTGTGGTGTGTGTTCGATGTGTGTCTGTGGTGTGTGTGTGTGTGTGTGCGCTGGTGTGTGTGTGTGAGTTGCTACATTTCAAAAAAAATTTTTTTTTTTTACACTTCTAATATTTCATTATATATTTATATATAAACTCCTCTACCACTTAGTGTACCCCTTCCTTCCTTCCTGTGTCACCAAGCAAATTTAAATATGGATAATGGGGTCATACTGGTGGCAAAGAAAATAGTACATCTCAACTCTCATTTTCTTCTACTTTTAGTTTACAATACCGCTGAATGTGTAACGTAAAGGGGAGAAAATAGAGTATTTTAAATGAAAATATGTTACAATAATTTCCCAGTTCTTGTTTTACTTCTAACATGCCTCCCAATTTTAGAAACTCTTTCTTTCTTAACAGGATTTTTCATCAATGATATAGCTATTGTACCCTAATTTAATGCAAAGATTACAACACTCTTAACGTAGAATTACAAACGTTAAAGGGTTTGGTAAGCTTTTATTATCAATTTTAGATCCACTTGACGTTGATAATATAACCTATATTCTTACAAAACAGTTTTTAATCAAATAGGTGTGCTGTGTGTGCCGGGTGTGTGTACGGTGTGTATGTGTGTGTGTGCTGGTGTGTGTGTGCCGTGTGTCGGTATGTGTGTGTGTGTGGGTGTGTGTGGTGTGTGTGTGTGTGGTGTGTGTGTGTGTGTGTGTGTGTGTCTGGCTTTCTCGTTGTGTTCGAGCGGAATAGTGGGATATCCAATGTTGGTAAATCGTCTTTGATAAACCTGTTTGCTAAAGCGTCGGTTGTGCGCAGGCCCCAAGACCGGGTGTTACTAGGGAAGTATGTTCTCCATTCTTACTCGATGTCTAAAGAAAGTTATGATTCTTATGAATGAAAACAATGTTGGCGGAATTTCCAGAGACCTTAGGCTTTAGTTCGATTTTGATGATTCCCCTTAAAGGGACCAATTTAATAGAAAATGGAAAAGAAGGGACTATTCTGACTTTGTATGACATAATATTATGAAAGGGGCTAAAAGAGGCATGCTACGAAACAGAGATTTGAACATGATGACACAATCAACTCTGACACGTTGACACAAAGTTTATCCAAAAATTAGGGGATGGCATCTTTGGTGTCATCTTATATAAGATATTTTTGTATTTTCATTTTGTGGTGGATATATATATTTTTTGATAAGTATTTTGTGGTGGATATAACTATAACTAATACCATGTTTATCAAAGTTTCGCTAATCATGGTGAAAAACTACGCCATCCGCATCACCAAAGGATGGATCCAATTAAAATGCTTTCCTACTGCAGCATCTATAGACAAGATTCCCTATTTTGTTTTCTTTATTAAGACCTAAATTCTTCATTACCCATGCTTTTTTTCTTTTGGACACGTTAATCTTTTCGGTGGCCCCTTTGTATAGTGTTGTAATTAGTATAATTCATAAAGGGTTTGATTCGAAGTTCACTCAACGCTCAAGCACATATGGAGGCAAGGAAGAAAAGGAAAAGATGGGGGGGGGGGTACCCTGAGGCTTAATAATGGAGATTTAATCAAGTTTGTATCCTTAGATAAAAGTTTTGATCCACATTTTTGTGTAAAATTCAAGAATGAAGTTGTCCTTTGTTGTTTTTTTTTTTTTTGAATTTGGGTTACATGTGTGCCCCATTGTTGTAACTTTAGTTTCATATGTTTTTGTAGATTTAATCTGTGCCAATTGGGGAATTTATTTTTAAATTGGCATGTATTGTATCTTGCGTTGCTAAAGCAGACATTATTATGATGCAAGAGCTTTCGGAAGAAGATTAAGTTTTTGTTATTGAGAAAATAATAAAATATTATTTATTTCATTTTTTATTACAATATTTTATTATTGGCATTGTTACAAAATAAATTATTTATAATTCATTATTATTTTATTATTTTTGTGTCATTTAGTCTTATTCACCCATTATAAAATTTTGAGCATACGTTAACCTCGAATATACAATAATTTGATTTCTACTGTCACCGTGCCATAGACACGGGCATAAAATCTAGTAAAGTTACAAGGATAGACCTCTTTTTTTCGATGGCTTACTATACAACTTGGGTTCAGGCCCAATACAAACAGTTTCTAAGTAAATACAAATTATTATTGTATGTTTTTTTTTCTAATAAAAGTTTGAATATGTTTTTATAGATACTTTAACAAAACACTCCCTCCATTACGGAGAAAAAATTTAGGAGAAATTGCTGGCCGGTCTATTTTTTCAAACTTTTTTTCTCTCCAGTCCATCATTTTTTTTTAACCGTTACAAGGCACTTTGAGAATTTTCTTTCTAAAATGCCCTCAACAATATCGTTGCTTCAGATTTGAGATTCGAATTGATGTATAAATGATTTCATGTTGTTAATATAGTCTTCCTCATGTTTGGGTATTAATTTCTATGTATAAAACACGAATTTGATCAAATTTGAATTTTTTGAGTTCATCCCGTTTTTCTTTGTTCTTGGGCTGTTTTGACCACTTTAATCTTTGTTTTAAGCTTCGAATTTGTTTAAAATCAATCTCATATTGTTATCCTAACTTAGTACTACATTTGTGCATAATTTTTCTACCAAAAAACACTATTTTTGAGCTCCAAATCGAGCTTGACAGTGTGCTATCCGAAAACAGAGGGAAATGTTCTTGGACTGATTTAATTCGCCAATCGTAGTATGCTGGGCAACGCAACGGGGATCTCAAGTTTCCTCCAGCGGTTGAAATTCAAACGGTGCCTTGGTTACTCATCGCGATGCCTTGGTTGCTCATCGCGATGCCTTGGTTGCTCATCACGATGCCTTGGTTGCTCATCGCGTTGGTTGCTCATTGTGATGCCTTGGTAGCTCATCGCGATACCTTGGTTCCTCATTACGATGATTAACCCACGCGATGCCTTGGATTACTCATCGAGATGCCTTGTGTTACTGATACGCGCGTGTTTTTCTTTCATTAATGGCATAATCGTCTTTTCGCCAAAAAATACCTTTTTTCGATTTAAAAAAAAGATGACTGGACTGGAGCGATTACAAATGTTTAAAAAGGGACCGGCTCATAATTCACCCAAAAAATTATGAACTTCAACAACATTCCAAAAAACAAGAGAAAAAATTTCTGAGAATATAATGATGAACTTAAACTAAATTTTTTTGCCAAAGTGTATGTTAATTCAAGTATAAACATCAAATACCCACAATTAATTATAATTAAATGATAGGTCCAAAAAATATTTAGAAAAATGTATAGATCTATTTTTTTGTCCATTTCATCAAATCTGAAGTTATTATCACAAAAAATAAAAATAAAAATAATCAACTGATTGAGATCCAAGTTTTTTTTGTCTATCTTGCAGGTTAAAAAGTCACAAATACCCACGATTAATTGTAACTAAATAACATTATTATAAAACAAAAATTTTAAACTAACTTAAAAACTTATATGCTAAACAAACAGTATGATATTTTATATTCATTAAAGTAATTTTCATTTATTATTTTTACTTTTATATATTTTCAATAACAAACAAAATTTTTTTTTACAGGAAACATATGACTATGGATTTCAAAAAACTACCATTTGCCCCGATATTCGCCATTTACAACCCCGAGTGTTTCAATGATTGTTGATTTATCAATTGTCCTACCCCTTTCATTAGTGTCATACAAAACAAGAAAATGCATTTAGATAAGGATCCGTCTAAAACTCAATTTGAATTACTAAAAAATTGTGATAGCTTCAAATTTGTATTACTATGTTGTATATTTTTAGACATGTTCTATTCTTTTCTTTTTTTTCCGTTACATTCTTTTCTTAGTAATAATATTGGATAAGTTTCTTTTAAGCTAAGAAAAAAAATAAAGATCTAATAGAATTTTTCAATTTCTTGACTCCTATGTAAAATTATATAAATAATATTGTAAAAGTACGCATTTGTGGCCATCGTCCAAAAACTAATTCTTATTCAATTTTATTTATATCGATACAATGTAACTGAACAATACTACTCATTCTAAAACTTGGGCATCCCATTGTGGAAGCTAAAATTAGAAATAATGTTGTATACAATGACAATTAACAAGTCAAGGTCAATCATGTCGCATGTACGACTTTTTCTGAAGAAATCAGCGTTTAGCTATGTTATATGCTACAATTTCTAGCGTACAAACCGTTTTGATTTGAATATATTGATATGCGATGAAGATGAAAATTAACAAATAAAATAACATGTGTATACAAAATTTTTTCAGAATTTATAATATTACCAATATAATGATGTATTACTATTTAAGTAATTATCTTTAACATTACTTTTTCTCAATTTATTTTTTAATTTTATTTTTCTTCTTTATTTTGCTTATATGTGATTTAATTAAAAAATATATATATCCGTGTGCTTAACAAAAGAATGCAAAATTAGTTAGTATTTCTTTTAAGGACAAAGATACATTATATTGAACGCGCCAAAATCGCCGAACCAATCCATCCACCCCTATATGCTTCACCTCCCAAATTTTCTGTGACATCACTGCAAAACCCCTCCAATTTGTTCATCAATCTGCAAAATGAAAATAACCCAGAAGTTCAAACGAGTTGTAAAACCCATCAAAACTATACAGAACACAACCAATGATTCGAAACCCATTGTTGTCAAGGTCAAACCAATCCCCAAAAAACCCAAACCCAAATCACTATCCCAATCTTTTGCACAACCCACAATTTCAAAGTCAATATTCTTGGAGAAAAATTCAATCTTGACTCATGATTTCTACCAAATTGATGCTCTTGATCTTGCCCCTCGATTACTTGGCAAGTATCTCAGGAGAGATGATGTTGTACTTCAGATTACCGAGGTAATAATTTCTTAGTACTTCAGATTACCGAGGTAATAATTTCTTACTCTTCTTGTGGGTTTTCTTTCGTTATGAAATCTTCGGTCAAAAATGGTCAAGTTAACTTTGGAAAGTCAAACTATGACTCTTTCTTTATGGAGACCTAGGGAGTGTATGTTTCTGTTTATTTAATTGTTTGGTATGAAAATGCTTAAATTTGACAGGTAGAAGCATACAGACAGAATGATTCAGCTTGTCATGGTCGTTTTGGAATTACAGCAAGGACAGCTCCCGTTGTAAGATGTTAATTACATTCTATTTAGTCTTGTGTTGTGTTGAACACTTTAACATAAGATCCATGCATTGGAAATGAAATTGGAGGTTTGTTTTGGTCAAATTTTAAGCTGATTTTGTTTGAAATCCAAGTCCAAGTAATGGATTCCAAATCCCGAAAATGCAAGGTCAATACATTTTTTGCTTAGCATTTACCTTTAACATATAATGAGCCTACATTATAGATGTTTGATTGGTCGAGAATGTTGTTTTCATACTTAGGCTTCTGAGCATAATTCAATACTAACCACTAAACATTGGCGTTCTGATGATGAAATTTTGAGAATATAGTAGAAAATGGAAGTTTGGAACTCTAAAAGGTATTGCGTTTCTATCACTGGTTATCAAATTATTACCTGTCCCAAAAAGGGTGGTTTAACTCAAAATCAAACATTGAAGGATCCCTTGCTTTTATATCTATGTAATGTAAGAGGGATTTGTTGTGCTGGCTATTTATCTAACGTTGTTGGTTTAATGATGAACATTTATGACCTAATTTAGATATGATTTCTTTCTTTTGGATATCCGAAAGGAAATAAATTGTCTTTCTTCTAAGAATTGTGGGCATGGACAAGACTGTTGAATGTAAACTTAGACATGTGGTGTCAAACACGATGACCTTCAAAATCCAAGACATAAGGATACAGCCAACCCACACACACACATATATGTATAAAGGATTAGAAGTACTTTTAACAGCTCTAATAATTGCTCCCTCCGTTCCTAAAAAGGAGTCTTATTTGACTCGAGACACAAATTAAGGCGAAGGTAATTGAATATAAATATTAGGATGTTGTGTAGTCTCCAATGATGCCCATGTGAGAGTGAGACCCATTAAAGTAGCAAGAAAAGCAAGGGTAAAGGTAAAAGTTACATTCCAAAAAGGAAAGATTTCAAAGTGGACACTTTTTTTTTCGAAACGGCCTGAAAAGGAATAATGGTTCTTTTTAGAGCGAGGAGAATGCTTATTTTAATATTTTTGTGGAAAGAATATTTACTGTTCTTAACATGTCTTGATTTGATATGTCGTAAAACTACGAAGTATAAAATTGGAATGAACAAATTTGTGAGACCGTTAAAATTGCTCCAACTGGAGATAAAATAGCTTAAGATGGGTTGGATCCATACAATGTAGATCACTAAGGGAACCTTAGAAGTGTGATGTCAAGAACAACCAGGCTAGATGTAGGGGAAGAGCAAAACTAATGTGGACAACGATAATAAAGATGGATACGAATTAGTGTGGCTTGTCTGATGACCTTGCATTGGATCTAACCAAAATGGCGACAAAAGATTCATGTAGCTGACCCCAAGCAATTGGCATAAAGGCTGAGGAACTCGAGTTTGAGTATCTTAATTTGAGATAAAGAACCAAAAGTTCATGAATTTGGTTAATCAATTGGTCCTCTATGAAGCAAATTTTACTGCCTCTCTAATATCCCTAATTTTGTGTGAGGACACCTGTTAACACGCTTGTTCTAGTAGACACATCCGACAAGGCTATCTCATCTAATTTGTTATGTCCCTTAAATTTCAGTCTTTCTGAGAAGAATTGAGAAGTGTGTCGGTTTGACAGTTTTTATTATGGGGGATGGGTTCTAGTTGGCGGCCGTTCTAACCTAAATTTTTGCCAAGTACTTTTCAATGCCTAGTAAATATGCAATTAGTTTTGAAGGTTAGATGTCCAAAATAGAGTGATCCAGACAAATGAGTAAAAGGTCTGATAATTATAGGTTTCCACTCTCACAATGTGCATAGATTCCACAGCAGCCAATATAAAGTGTTTATATTATATTACTGCTACTTTCAAGATGTTTTTAAAAGGATTGTTTTTATGGTAACAGCTATTTAAGAGCTCAACTATTGTCATATTTGCGAGTCTTGTCAATGATTCTCTACTCGACTAGCAATAGAATATCTGGATTGGAAATATCAAAGGACAAACTGTCTGGTATATTTGTCTAATCGATGGGTTTTTCATTCTGATGAGTGGGGGAAAGAGCCGTTCTTTGTCCTTTTCGTCTGCTTTCATCTGTCTCCAGTTGCTTGAACTCAATATCTGTTGTAATAAGCCCTATGATTAGTCTCATTCTACTATTCATTATTCATATGATATGTTTGTAAAACAGCATATCTTCAAAATTTATCCTCTTTCTTACTTGGGGCTACCCTCATCTTCAAGTGCTTATTTGTGCTTACCATGTTTTGTAATTTTGATTGGCACTTTGTTGTTGTTGTTAGCAGCAGCAGCTGCTCCTGTTGTTGATGTTGTCTTTAACTATTGAACCCCCTCTGCTGCAGAAAATCATTGGTCAGGCACTGCATTTGCCATGAAAATATTTGCTTGCTTTTCCTAGTAATCTTGGGGAAAAGTAAATGAATTGAACTTAAAGCTAGGTAGGGAAATGAAAGCAAGTAAGGACTGCCATATGTACAGTTTTATAAGATCAAAGATAAAGACCAAACCCTAGGATATTTGTAGAAGCCAGAACTAACCTGAAGCGAACATAGTATTTCCATGCATAATAACCTAACTGAGCAAACCACTAATCATAATCGTGCAACCAACGAAATCAAATGTAAATTCTTAGATTAGACAGAACTAGTAATTGTTTCAATCCACAATGTAAGGCCTCTCTCAACAGATTAGTTTCATTAGTTTCAATTTAAATGTGTTTACTTCTTAAGAAATTTGAAGCAATTCATCCAAGTGTTTTTTTATTCTCCTTTCTCCTTGAAACCAATAGTTTTTGTTTATTTTTTAAGAAATTTGAAGCATATATTGCAAATGGTTTTTATCCGTCCTTGTTGAAACATGTAAATAGTTTGGACCCGGAGGACATGCATATGTTTATCTTTGCTATGGTCTACACACAATGCTCAATGTTGTCGCAGACAAAGAAGGAGTTGGAGCTGCTGTCTTGATTCGAGCCTGCGCTCCTGTCAGTGGTAATTTCCTTTGTATGTGCTTGAACCAAGTTTGCTGCTGTTGATTGTTATTCCCTTCTGTTCTAATGGTTGCGCTTCTATGTCTCAGTCAATATACAAGTGCAGCCACCTACTCACACCCTAACCCTCTCGGGTCTCTCTTCCAAGCTAGTAGCTATTGCCTTTTAGTCGCCTTAGTTTGTTTAACTGAAGTCAGAGGGTAGGCTTCCTTGAAATTCCATAAATGAAGCTGGAGTTCATTTGCAACCTAGATTTCTTTAGAAATTCACGCAGAAGAACAAAAATTTTTCATAAATTTGGTGTGACTGTTTATATGGAGGCTTGAGAGTTGCTCAAGATTTTGGCCCTGGCTACATTCTTGTCCACCTCTGTATGCTCAGTGGATAGTTTAGGTACCTCCATTAACAAACTAAAAAAAAGAAGTAGAGAGACTACAGATGTTTATCACCTCCAAATATGCCTTCTGCATATTTTGCTGCTTCTGATTTTTCTGATTATAATTACAGGATTGGATATTATTAAGCAGCCGGGTTTAGAAACTGATAAACCTGTTCTTCTTACTGGGCCTGGAAAGGTTAGTTGAATCCTTATCCTTCTTCTCTTTATCGTACTAGTAATTTTCTGTTGTGTTTATACTAGTTTATCTAGTAAGAGGAACAGTTCTTATAGTACTCCCTCCATCCCCTAAACATAGTCTACTTTGACTTTTGTTGGTCAAATTGATTAAACTTTGAAGATTTATAAAATTTACTTGTTCTTACGAAATTCTAAAAAATTGTTTAGTTTTCTTAATATTCTTCAATTAATATTAATATTCTCACTTATCAAAAAAGAAAAAAGAG